>JAKZJZ010000524.1:0-46016 GCA_022702705.1 Papilionanthe hookeriana x Papilionanthe teres
TGATCGATATCGTTTCGACACATGAAATATTCTCATTCATGGATGGATCTTCGTGATACAACCGCATAAAAATGGCTCCGTAAGATGAAAAGCTTGACGCATTCGTAACGCCGATCGGAGTATTTTGCTACACAAAGTGATGCCATTCTGACCGAAGAACGCAGGAGCAACTTACCAAAGAGCAATGACAAGAATTTTTGATGATCTCATCCACAATCAAGTCGAGTGCTACGTGGACGATGTCGTCATCAAAAGCAAAGTAAAGGAAAACCACCCGTATGATTCGAGAATTGTTTTCGAACGATTAAGACAATTTAACCTTAAGATGAATCCCTTAAAATGCGCCTTCGACGTCACCTCCGGAAATTCTTAGGATTCGTCGTCCGACATCGTGAATCGAAATCGACCCGAGAAGATTAAAGCCATCTTAGAAATGCCGCCTCCCAAAACCTTAAAACAACTACGATCTTTTCAAGGGAAGCCGGCATATCTTCGACGCTTTATCTCAAACCCGTCAGTAAGTGTCGCCTTTCTCGCACTAGTTAAAAAGGACGCCAAATTTATTCGGGAAGAGAAATGCTAGAAGGCCTTCGAAGACATTAAACAATATTTAATGACACCTCCCGTCTTAGCAGCTTCTGGGCCTCAGTGTATCACCGATACTTTACACCGCGGCTTTAGATGACTCTCTCTGAGCCCCGTTAGCCTGTGTCAATGATGAGGGTAAAGAAAATGCTCTTTACTACTTAAGCCGTCGTTTACTTCCGACTGAAGTAAGGTATCCCGCAATCGAAAAGCATTGTTCGGCCCCGATCTTCGCCGCTCAAAAGCTCGTGCACTACATGCTTTCTCATAAGGTCAACTCGATTTCGAAGTTTAATCCATCGCAATACTCGATGACTCGTCCAACACTTTCCCGCGTACTTGCCGTATGGTCAATGATATTATCGCAATTCGATATAACTTTCGTGCCTCTCGCGTGCCGTAAAGGGACAAGTCTTAGCAGACTTCCTCGCAAAGACACCCTTCGCCGGCCGAATCTCCTCTCAACGACGATCCGCCGATGAACAAATAATGAACTTAGAAGACCCCGACGATCGACGTTGGGAATTATATTTCGACGGAGCATCTTCAAGACACAAAGACGAAGAATCGCAAGTGATAAGTGCTCCAGTAAGGCAGAATCGGCTAATCTTTATAACACCGGAGCGGGGGATGTTAAGATACTCCTACCACTCGACGTAACCGTGTACAAACAACGAAGCTGAATACGAAGCCCTCATAACGGATTGGAATTAACCATTCAAATCTGGGATAACAGTACATCAACATCTACGGGGATTCACAGCTAATCATTCAACGTATCGCCGGACAATACATGAATTTTAAAGCCAAGACTCGAACAATACTTCCAAGATGCCATACAACATGCGTGAACGCATTCCAAATGTGACAATCTACAAAATTCCTAGAAAAGAGAATGCTTTAAGCAGATGCTTTAGCCCGTCTCGCAAAAGAATTTGCCTCGTTTGCAAGATGAATCACTGGAAGTGTCGGCTCACTGACGTCATGTCCTATCACAACTCGACATGACACATGATACACAAATCGAAGAAGAAAAAGAATCAACAAGAAGAAGGATGTAAAAACACAAGATCGAGCGACATACCATCGATAACTACCCGCAAACAGAAAACTACCGCATGATAGGTCGCCAGCCCATCGTATCAAGAAAAGAACTCCGTCCTACGCATTAATAAACAACACATTATACGAAGGTCTTTTCGATCAAATGCGGCTAAGGTGCCTAAGCGGGTCCGAGGCCCGTGAAATTGTTAAAGAGGTACATTCAGACTCGTGGCGCTCACTCACCGGGTCCAAAGATGAAAATGAAAATTAAAAGACTAGGGTACCACCGGCCCTCGATGATGACCGACCGCATGAAAATCGCCAAGAGCCGTCATCAATGCCAAGTGCACGGAGTGAGTTCTACACCAACCTCCAAATGTGCTACACCCGACAATCGCGTCGCGGCCATTCGAATGTCGGGGCACGTACATAGTGGGTCCGATAGAACCACCATCTTCGAAAGGACATCGTTTCATTCTTGCGCTACGCATTACTTTTCCAAGTGGCGTGCTGGCTCCACTCAGTAGAAGTGAAAGCACACCACGTGCCGCAGCTTTTTCAAGAACCAAGTTGTCTACCGTTTCGGAGTGCCGCGCAGATCATCTCGTATAATGGGTCAGCATTCGAAGCACACAAATCAACAATTTTGTCGAGAGACACGGAATCGACCGGCGATACTCGACAATTTACTACCCAAGAGCAAACGGCCTCGCCGAGGCTTTTAATAAAACTCTCGTTCAAATCTTAAAGAAAACCTCGGACGATAATAAGAGAAATTGGCACGAGAAATTGTTAGAAGCCTTATGTGCCTACCGGACAACCTTCGAACTCCTACTCAAGCTACACCTTACGCTCTCGTGTATGGGTCCGAGGCAAGCATTACCTTTATGAGGTTCAGCCTTCCTTCACTCGTAATCGCAGCTGCAAACAAGATCACGACGTAAGAAAACGCCGTACTACGACTCGAAGAATTAGAAAGCTTCGGAAGGGAAAAGACTTGCATCGCAACAGTAATTTAGAACTATACCAAGCTAAAATGGTTCAAGCCCATGACAAACCGGGTCCGCCCGAGAACTTTCAAAGTCGGTGACTTAGTTCTCGTTCTCAAGAGACCTATTCTCGCACACCGCAAGATAGGAGGAAAATTTGAACCCACTTGGGAAGGACCGTTCGTGGTCGAAGCAAGATACTCGTAGAGGTTCCTACCGCCTAGTGAATCGCCGTGGAGAACGACATATGCTTCCAATCAACGGACGATACTTGAAAAGTATTACGCTACCCGATGTTTCGAAGGAATGAATTCTTCATCCCTAAGAAACACGGCGAAGTAATTACTTATGATTGGGTCCGAACCTAAAAAAAAAATAAAATAAAATGTGCTAAGATAAATAAAATCATGATAATTAAGTTTTCCTTGTTTTCTTTTTCAAATCAAAATCTCTTCCCTCATCTTATCTTACTTCATTCCTGTTAAATTTCAAAATATAAGAATAATAAAAAAATGTATCTTTAATAAACATTTTCTTAATGTTCTTGTTCTTAAGTACAACCCCCGATCCTTTTCCTCGTCTTTTCGCAGGAAATGTCGAATCCGGCGGTCGGTCTTGAACTTTAAGAATGGCGTAAGCCTCGCACTCGATGAAAAGAGGGTGAAAGATGGAGCGATAATCGAGATCGACTCGCATTTCGCACCAGCAGCCTACAAGACGAGGAAAGTGACCGGGTCCCAGCGACCGAGAAGAACTCGCCCTGACGTACAAATGATGAAAGTGGGTGGCCCAAGCCACCAATCCAACAACAAGAAAAGAAAAGCAAACACCGAAGAAGACAAGAAAATGAAGTCCGTAGTCGCTACAGACGGAGGGCAGTGCTCGTCAGCCGCCGCGCCCAGCAGATTCAAGAAGTTCTGAGGGCTACTCTCACGCCCACGCAACGAAGGAATAAGAATCGCCGTATCCGTAAGATGTTAACAAAACTAGTCGCTGACCGACTGACGAGACAATTGCCGATGCCAAGACATACACTTCAAGGACACCGGCTCACCAGAACTCGAAGAAAGGAGGCCACTCCTAGAATAACGTAAAGAACTGTGGAAATCTCCGAAGATCGAAGAAAGAAGGCTACCACGCCACCGGATAGAACCACCCGCAGATGCATGACCTTGTCGGTGCAGCAACCCCGGGGATGTCCCGACGTGCATCATCCCCGAGGAGCCAAGGTATGCGAGGGAACGTGAAGGGATCGAACCATATATCCCACAATATGTCACAAGGCCTCGCCATCCGCAGATCATTCCGGAATACGAGCCGGAGAGAATGCGAATGTTGAAAAGAAAACTTTCGAATACTTCGAGAGAATTAAAGGAAGAAGAATCAACATACTAGAAGGCCTCGAGCTACACACCGACGTATTCTCGCAGTATGAACAACAACAAATCGTGGATTGTATCCGGATCCGAAGAGAATGGGCCGAGCAGCCGCCCGAGGGAAAACACATACTCGAACCCCGAGATGGATGCCGTGGAAAGGAAGAATCACAATACAATGCGGATGCCGCTACAACTTTGTCGAAGACAGAAGGGAAACCCACCGGAATACTCCGTCATGGGCAAGTAGATCCGATGCCATCGGCTATCAAGAGAATGGTAAAAAGATCGATAACATGGAGGGTACCGCGCCAGTATCGCATACCCAATACCGCATTATCAACATCTACAAACAGAGTGACCGCATACCCCCACATATCGATCACCACGACTTCGTCGACCTTCCGCACCGGCCTCTTTTCGAATGAGTGTAACATCATGTTCGGATCCGACCTCCGGATAGCGAGCCCGGTGAGTTCCGAGGGCCAAGAAAGATACCTTTACCGTGGGTTCCGTCATGATACCGCAAGGTAACGGAGCGTATATCGCAAAGCATTGCATACCAGTGAGTGCCAGTGGAGCGAATCTCGCTACTTTCGGTGAGGATGGACGACAAGAAAATACCTTACCATTTCCAACCGCACCCGTAGCTGGAGAACCTCCGCCTTACGAGCCGTGAGTTACATGGGAAATATCACACCTCCAACGTACATCCAGATCAAGATCCTTGCCAAGGATGGCTTGGAAGGTGATGTTATCGACCATGTACCTCACTATTCGTACATGGATTTTCGACGGATGATTCTTTTGATGGATCAACAAAGATCATACACAATCCGCTTTGAGTCTACATGGATTGTATGAGATATATTCCGCATCGAGTCGTATGATGTATTTTCAACATGATTGGAATGAAAGTGACCATGTCACGTTTTTGGCCTTCACCTCTTTTGTGCAAATTGATCGGGAAACGCCATTAAAGTTAAATGAACTTCGAACAAAGAACGTAAAAGAAATAAAACAAAAAAAGAGAATAAAAGAAAACTTTCTAAAAAAAAATCTGAAAAATGACAAACACCAAGTTCACATGAACATTAAATAAACAATAAAATAAAATTTGAACCATTAAAAGATAAACGAAATCAACACAAATCTCAAATTCCATCTTTCCAAACTTCAAAATCAAATTTCATCTTTACAAATTCCAAATCAAATTCTCAATCAAATTTCAAATCCAATCTCGATCAAGTTTCAAACTCGATCTTCCAAATTTCAAATCAAATCTTAAATCAAATTTCAATCGAGTTCAAACTCATCCTTCCAAATTTCCAAATTTCCGAATTCAATCTTTCCAGTGCTTCAAGTCTCAATCAAATTCAAATTCAATTTCTTCCAGATCTCGAATCAAATATCAATCAAATAAAATCAAACTCTTTTCGGGTCGAGGATTTTACATCCAAGACTCGCACTCGCTTTAGGATTCTTTTCCTATTGCACCGAAATACATCAAAATTCAAATCTTTTGGGTCGAGGATTTTACATCCAAGACCGCACCGCTTTAGGATTCTTTTCCTATCGCACCGAAATACATCAAATTCAAACCTTTTGGGTCGAGGATTTTACATCCAAGACCGCACCGCTTTAGGATTCTTTTCCTATCGCACCGAAATACATCAAATTCAAACCTTTTGGGTCGAGGATTTTACATCCAAGACCGCACCGCTTTAGGATTCTTTTCCTATCGCACCGAAATACATCAAATTCAAACCTTTGGGTCGAGGATTTTACATCCAAGATCGCACCGCTTTAGGATTCTTTTCCTATCGCACCGAAATACATCAAATTCAAACTCTTTCGGGTCGAGGATTTTACATCCAAGACCGCATCGCTTTAGGATTCTTCTCCTATCGCACCGAAATACATCAAATTCAAACTCTTTTGGGTCGAGGATTTTACATCCAAGACCGCACTCGCTTTAGGATCCTTTTCCTATCAGCACCGAAATACATCAAATTCAAACTTTCGGGGTCGAGGATTTTACATCCAAGATCGCACCGCTTTAGGATTCTTTCCCTATCGCACCGAAATACATCAAATTCAAACCTTTCGGGTCGAGGATTTTACATCCAAGACCGCACCGCTTTAGGATTCTTTTCCTATCGCACCGAAATACATCAAATTCAAACTTTTCGGGTCGAGGATTTTACATCCAAGACCGCACCGCTTTAGGATTCTTTTCCTATCAGCACCGAAATACATCAAAATTCAAACTTTTGGGTCGAGGATTTTACATCCAAGACCGCACTCGCTTTAGGATTCTTTCCCTATCGCACCGAAATACATCAAATTCAAACTTTCCGGGTCGAGGATTTTACATCCGAGATCGCATCGCTTTAGGATTCTTTCCCTATCGCAACGAAATACATCAAAATCAAACTCTCGAGGTTAAGGATTTTATATCCAACACCACTTTCGCTTCCGAGATCTCTTCTCATCGCAACGATTCAATCTAATCAATTCAATTTTCTTTCGAGGTCGGAGATGTTACATCTAAAACCTCGTAACTCCAATTTTCATTTCAAATCAAATCCTTCAAATTAATTTCGACAAAACTTCAATCTAAATCAAAACTCTCAAACTAAAATTTAAACTCACACATCAAAACATAAACTAAAACAAAATAAAATCTAAATCGAAATTCCCTGCATCATGTGATTTGGGATTCACCTCCTTTTCCTTTCCTCAGCCGAGAGTTCAAGAATCTCCTGCTCCGCAGATATACTCGACACTCCCCAGCCAGAACTCTTCTACTTCGTCCTAAGTTCGTCACTGGACATCCGTGTTGGTTTTGTTGATCGCTTGGTCAACACCAATACGCGCGGTGTGCTCCGTCACTCACCACACCTATCGGGGGTCCATTTGTCGACCTCATTTTCGATGAGGTCTTCCCTTCTTCTTTTAGTGCTAGATCTGACTCAGCTTTTCCTTTCGACTATCTTAGAGGACTAGAATCGGGACCCGCCTTTTAGAAATTCAAACCACTTCTAAACTCCCCGCAAACTCCACAAACTCGACTATAGACCCCTAATCACCTGGAGGGTCGAAATCAAATGCGGAAGTTTAAAGGATGAGTTCCTATAGACTCTTCGCCTTGAGACCGCCCCGTGGCGGCTCGGTCCAGTGAAGGGGCCGACTTACACTACACTTACACACTACATTTCCACACACTTCCTAAAACCACACCCATACCCAACTTAACCTCCCGACTCATGTAGGTGATTCACATGGATGGTCCTTAACCCCTAAGCCCTCGCGCAAGAGGCTAGAACAACATAAATAATGCCTCAAATGAGTCCTTTCATGGCTCATATGGGCTTGAAATGGCTTCATGGCTCAACCAAAATGATTTCTTTCCACCTAGATTCACCCAATCTTCAATTTCCCAAATTTTCAATTTTTGACCCCCGAGACCCTACACCTACTAAACCTACCCAAAACTCTTGAAATTACCCAAATTTTTGCAAAATTTCCAAATTACCCAAAATTTTCCAAAATCAATCCCAAACATCTCCACATCACTCAAATCGATCATCCATACCCAAAAATACCAAAGATTCCAAAAAATACCTCCCAATACCCTCCAAATACCCAAAATACCCTTTCGACCTAAAAATCCAAAAATTCAGAAAATTCCTAGAAAATTCCAGAAAATCCTAAATATTCCCAATTTCATTTTGTCCAACTACACCATGGGCCAATTTTGTCAATTTACCCTACTTTTGTCAAAACCCCCAAATCGACCCATTTTAACCCAAAGTGAACCCAATGTTAAACCAAACCTATCCAATTGACCCAAATTCTGGTCCAATTCAATTCTAAACTTCAATTCAACATTCCCAATACCAATTTAGACCAAATCCAAGTCCAATTTGATTGACATTTGGATCCAATCTCACTTTTGGCCTTAAAGCCCAAATTTGGACCCATGACCCAAACTTAACCCAAACTAACCCAATTCAACTCCAATTAACCCCAAATCTTTTCTAAACCTTCCTTAACATTCCCACAAACAAAACACTAACATGATTTGCCCAAGATTTTGACCCAAACCCCACTCAAATTCAACCCAAAATCAAAAAGCCCAATTTTGACCTAAACCCAAACCTAACCCAAATAGGCCCAAACCTCAAAATCAAAACCCAACCAAAGCCAAAACCTCTTTGAAACACTCCCATAAACATTTCTCAACATTTATTTTACATCAATTTCAACCCTAGCCCAACATTGGCCCAAGTTAGCCCAATTTGACCTACATCGGCCCATTTACCAAATAAACCCAAATTCAACCCAATTCAAACCCAAACCACCTTAAATCTATTTCAAATTATCCATGAAACATCCCTAAACCAAACCCAACAACTATTTGGCCCAAACTCTCTACAAAATTCCCATCCATGAACACATCCTTAAACTTAAGGGCCCACTTCCCTTAAACCTTCTTAAAAGCCCACTCCCTTCAAATTTTAAAAGCCCAAATCATCCTAAAGCCCACATGACACTTCCCCTCATCATCCATTTGATCAAAATCACCCCTAAGTTTCAAAATCATCAATTAAACCATTCCAAATCAAGCCACATGTCAAATTACCCCCTAAATGTCAAAAATTTCTAAAACCCTTTTCATGAAACAAATCAACCTTTTCCCAAGCCAAATGAAGCCATGAACAAGCCATTCTCAAGCCACATGAAGCCATGAGGGCTTTGACTTGTCATTAGTCCATTTATGGCAAGAAGAGGGGGTTCTTTCTTAAACCTCCTTTAACCCTTTTTTACCTTAATCATGTCACACACTAAACCATGCTTTAGCCACCTCATCATGGATGGAGACTTCACCACTCCTTCTAAGCCGACCTAAATGATTCCCTCACCTAAAATCGTAGTCTTGGAAGGGTGCACCAAGCCCAAAATGGTGGGTTGACCCAAACCAAGCCAAAGTGAGCCTTCTCCCATTCCATTTAAATCAAACTCACTTTACACATGTCAAACCTCAATCGACCGCACAAGCCTCCACCCCGACCCACCCGAGCTCGAGGGTGACCTCGACTCGGCCGGCCGGCCACCTGCCGCCGGAAAACACCATGCCCGAAAGCTCGGGAGGAGCCAACATTTGGAATTCCACCTCGCCGAGCCGCCTCACTCCAAATGGCCATCGTAGCTGTTCTTCTCCTCACCGCAGCAACTCGATCCCAAGCCATTAAACTCCCCCGAGAGCCTCCCACCATGCCTATTTAAACCCCTCACCCTCTCGGCCAAAGGAGGTGCTGAACACAAACCTTAAGGAAACTCGCCAAAATCACTCCGCATCACTCTCCACACATAGAGCACTCGATCCCCACCGAATTCCACCCGCCATTCCCTCTACGTGAGCCCAATTTCGAGCTCAAACTTCAGCCCAAAACCAGGACACTTCTTCACAATGGAGCCAATTCCCAAATTGATCGGTCCTACACCTTCACCGGACCAAGAGGAGAAGTTCCACCATCGAAAGCCCCATCTCTAAGCCACCCAGCTTGCTCCAGCCTCCAAGCTTGTGGATCTGGCTGTGGTCGAAGTCCATATCCTGCACAAGTCACTGCACTCAGAGACTTCATCCGGAGCTTACGAGATCCAATCGAAGGTGTAACAACTCTCGCATCGAAGCTTCACTTCTCCGAGCAAAGGTACGGACTCCCTCTTCTTCCCGAGCTTCCAGAGATTCTCATTTTAATTCGAGTCAATTTAAATGCATGTTTACCGTATGGATGTGTTCGTCTCTTCAAGACGAATCCATAGAGCATAAGAACACGAAAATCCGTCGAGAATCGAGCGAGAACTTAGGGTTTAGAAGGTCGACGGCCACGGTGCAACACTGCCGTAGACGATGACCGTGAGCCGTCGGATCGCGCGTGTATCGAGCTGACGATTCGGATCGCGCCGGACCGTGAGATGTTACGTGAACCGCGGGGCCCGGACGGATGACTCGGATGGCGGCGCCCAATCGACAGCGCGACACGTACCCCTTCTGAGCCGCCGATGATTCGCACGGCGCCGCGCGGATAAGTAGATAAATAGGGTATTTAATGTATTTATTAAATATCGTAAACTTTAAAAATCCATATCTTCGTGTAGAAAAATCACAAAAATAAAATAAAAATACCCTCTGCTCGTCGAATGAGAGGAGAATAATGTGGAAAAGAAATCATTTAATTTCATCAAGTATTTTATTTTTTATAATTTATTTACTCTCTCGCATACATTTAATTCTCCATGCATGTATACAATTCACCATGGCATGAGACCATGTGGCTTTGAAGCCTCCGAACTCGGGAACATTCCCCGAATTTTCCAAGGTCGTAGGCCATCTCTGTGAAAAGTTATTTATTTTTCAAATGCATGTTGCCGTTTTCGAGTATTTTAATTCCAAAAATTAGCATGTTGTGAAATAAATTCTAGAAAAATTTGGTGATGTTCCTTATGACCAGAGAACTCTAGGAAAAATGGGACTCGAGTTAATTCACTTAGAACAACTCTAATCGGCTTAAACACCCAAAATAGGTCTTTAATTAATTAGAGTTAACCAAGCATCAAATTGACTTGAAATCAATTCTCCACTGACCTTTAGGATCAGAGGAATTCACCATAAAAATTTGAGGTCAATTGGACTTGGTTAGCCCCACTAATTGGGTTAATTAAGCCACTTAGCCATTTTAAACTTTAAAAATTCATAACTTTTAAAATACTTTTCAAAAATTCACCAAATTGGTTTTGGAGCCTCTCTGATATCAGGGGAATCTAAGAAAATTAAAATTTCAATTTTCTAAAAAAGTTGATTTTTTAATAATACTTTAATATTTTTAATAATTAAAAAATAAAAAAAAATAAATAAAAATCACAAAAATAATAAAATTCACCAAAATGTCACATTTTGAATTTTAATCACTTAGGAACAAATCCCACATTTTTCCTAGGTCTATTTAGTGAGATATTGAATTTTAAAGTTTTAAGGTAATTTTAAAATTAAAAAAAATGTATTTTCTAGCATTTTCACTAAAATAATTATAATAAATCATAGAAAAATCAGAAAATTGCAAAATTTGTTTCTCTGGTTTCCTTGATATCAGAGAGATTTTTGAAAAATATAAAATCCATTTTTCAACATTTATTTTATTTTTAAATTAATTAACACTCCAAAACTCAAAATAATTATAATAAAAATAATATAATTCAAAAAATCACCAAAATTGGTCCAAGTGCTTCTCTGGTCATTAGGAATGTCCCCTAATTTTCTTAAGGACAGAAACTTTCCTTTGGTCATGTTATCAAATTTTCCTCGAAAATCTCTATTTTCCACCAAAAATAATTATATAAATAAATTAAATACAGAAAAATCACATTTTCTCCTCTCATGTCTTTATTGACATATGAGTGAAGTCACATAAAAATTTCAAGTTCATTTGAGTTCAATTTAGTGAGTTATGAAATTATTAAGCTTAAGGGGTAAAATGGTAATTAAACTTTTAACCCTTAATTAAAACTTTAGGTTTAATAAAAAATCAACAAGTAAAATATTTGATCTTAATCTGATTTGGATGATTGAAATTTAAATAATTAAAGGGTAGAAACCCATTAAATAAATTTTAAAATGATTAAACTTTAATTAAATAATAGATTAAATTTGAAGAATAATAAAATTGGAATTATTAAAATAAGGGATATTTATTAGGAAGAGATTTATTCTTTAATTTAAAAATCCCTAAACTAATTATATCATTAACATTTAACTCTTAATTAAAATGATAACTCAAATTTAAAATATTAAAAGACTTAACTTAAATCTCAATTAAAATTATTAAATTAAAATTAAATTAAATAATTAAATTAAATTAAATTAAACAATTAAATTAAATTAAATTAAATTAAATTAAATTAAATTAAATTAAATTAAATTAAATTAAATTAAATTAAATTAAATTAAATTAAATTAAATTAAATTAAATTAAATTAAATTAAATTAAATTAAATTAAATTAAATTAAATTAAATTAAATTAAATTAAATTAAATTAAATAATTAAATTAAATTAAATCAAATCAAATTAATTAAACATCAAATCAAATTAAATTAAATTAAATTAAATTAAAACTCAATCAAATTAAATCGAATTAAATATAACATCACCTAAGACATAAAAGAAATTAAATATAAAGCAACTCAACACTATTCCAAATTTAAACCCTTTAACTTAAATCAAATCATTTCAATACTAATTTACCCTCGAAAGCTTTGATTATTATAACTCCTAAATGAAACATTAAATGAAGTGCTACTTCACTCATAAGATATTCAAATGTCTTAATTCACCTGAGCAAGTTAACAAAACTTCAAAACCTCTGACGATTGATTCATTTATATAATTAAATTCATTTCGACTTAAAACAATCCTAGAAATATCGAAAAGATGTTTAAGATTCTTCTTAAGCACTTCCTCAATATGATAGGATATTTATAAGAACAATCGGACTTAATCGTTCTTCGATGAAGAAAATCGTCCTCAAACAAAAACACAAAGAACCTAGACGTCATAGGAGATGACTAGCTATAGTGATTAGGAATTTGCGTAGAAAACCATAACCTTTCCCTTAGCTTTACCTAGGAACTCGCTTAAATATTCTAATCGTGTTTTAAGTGTAGCTTGGATGACTCGGAAGACCCTCCAGTGTACGCTTTTATTTTATCGCAATTTACTTTCTCGCAATTTACTTCCCCGCAATTTGCTTTATTGCAGATGCACTTTACTTTTCTCGCATGATAAAACAACCGTTGCATGAAAACCCACACCTTTAGGATAGTCCCTAAAACCGAAACCAAAACTAAGTTAAAAGTCATTGCAAGATAAAATTCACCGCCACAACATTTCAAAATATAAAACAACTCAAAATTTAATCACAAACAGTAACACAAAACTACAATTGCAACTAAATTAAAACGTCCCGTCGGATGATCGGGAATACCTCTGATGATGTAACCTACGTGTTGCTAACGGGATTTCCCACGGTCTAAATGAAAGTGTGGAACTCATTCAATCGAGTTTAGCAAATTCATCTCGACTAAGTGAATCCGATAAAAATAATGATGCCGAAGGATGGAACCGCGGGATCTTAACCTGTGTCGTTATAATCAACTTTAAGATTTGTTTTAATCAAAATACAAAACACTTGGAAATTAAGACTTCTCTAAACCAAAACACTTTTCTCATCTCCCGATTTATGATTTCTAAAACTAAACCTCTCGCAACAACAAGGAGCTTGGAGCATGGTGGGCAAGCACGGCCATCGTCATCAACAAAACTCGAACCTACTTCAACAAAACTTTCTTAGAATTAAACAACAAAGCCATAGGACTCCGAGGTAGCTTCGCCTAATGCAACATAAATCCTCAACCTCTTCGTTATGCATTTGCATCGCAAATTAAGCCCTAACCGGTCTTAAGATTCCGAGGTAGTCGTCCGATACGACAATAAACCCTCACATCTTCTGATGCTATTTGTTTGATTTTATCATACAAATATAAGCCCTAATTAATTAAAATCGGCAAGATCGAAATACTAAATAAACATTAGGACTTTCCTAAATTCAAGCCAAACAATAGGATAGTCGGGAAATTACCGAAGTTCACTTCGAATCGTTGATTTCTCCTACCTTTCTTCCTTCGGATTCACAAAACAAAAATGTTCCAAATTCGATCCATTCCCTATCGAAATTCCAAAATTCAATCTTCGAAAACCTTAAACTTCGAAATTCTCGAGAGCAGAATTATCGGTTATTATCGAGAGTTTTCTTAGGTGATTCCCGTCACTTAAGATGTAATTAACTATGGGGCTTGCCCTTATAGGAATTTTAAAGAACCTGTGTAATATAAACCCCGTTTAATACTTTCATATTAAGCAGTGGAATTTGTCGGCTTATAAAATTGGTTCGCAGACCAAACGGATGTCACAAAACTTCTAGTTTATTTGATCGAGCCCCACCCTCAAGCAGTAGTGTCTATCCTTAGTGATAGATACACGGCTCATGGTGCGGTGCTCATTTATATAAACTATTTCGGGATGTGAGATCGGCTTAATCTCATATCTTAAAACTTTCAAATTTAAAATTATTTTCAAAGTCAAATACTACTTTCTAAATTATATATATATTTAAATCAAATTTAAAATTTAAATTCGCCGACAACTTCTGTTAGGCGACCCCCTTTTAAAATACAATACAACCTAAAAATATGCCGACAACTTCTGGCGACTCCGCTGGGGAGAATTCCTCTCTCCATTATAATCAAATAATCTCGCTTTCAAAAATCTGGTAGTGCATCCATGTCCCTAATGGATCAAACTACCCTTCTTTCCGTTGGAATACTATGTTCATTTCTATCTCGAACAAGTATAGCCAACATTCTCTCGGATTTAGGAGCCACCGTTTAGACACCCCTAAACAGAGAGGTTCCGAGATCCTTTTACCTCATTTCCGAGGTGGGGTGGACCCCCGATAAGTGTTAGCTTAGGAGTGATCCTTCGAGTCGGAAGTCTTGCTTAAGACTTTCTTTTCCTTTCCGAATCGGATTCCTTACCTTCTCTACACCTTCGAACATTCCGTTCTAAATAAACAAACCCTCTAATAAGTGATTCTTTTAACAAATGATTCTTTTTTATAAATACATGAACAAAGAATGAGTTCTGACTCTTTTCAATTCCTTTCTTTTCGTCCCGAAGAAAAGAAGCATAACTCGGGACCGACAACCGTAATCTACCTCGTGAAATGGAAGCCCCGAAACTGATTTTCTCCTTCACCAACGGATCGGACTTCGCCGTCTATAAGGATGAGCCGCCCGACAATGGGGTCATCCGATTCGGACGATGGATTCGAAAACACGAACGTCAAGGTCACCGACGTCTCCCTCTTCGCACCGACGAACAAGGTATCCGAAGCCGAGGAACCACCGCTCGAGTTCAACCTTAGGTCGACCCAAGAGTTTCCTCCCCCGCAAAGGGTCCCGACTAAGAGGAGTACCGCCGTCCGCAGAGGACCGTTCTTACTACCCCCACCGGTCTAGTTGTTTCTCGCACCTACCCCGACTTCTCGCCAAATCAAAGGGGAAAGAAATCCGTAACTATGATAAACCCGTTACCGTGGAGGGTACGGATCTTCCCGTAAGACCTTCGTCTTCGAAATCGGGTCCGCGTCGAAGATTCCGTCGCCGACAAAGACCCAAAGAAGAAATAGAAATAGAAGGATCGCCAGTGGAAGCCGTAGCCGCCGAGATCGCCTTCCCGGAGGAAATTCCGCAGCTGCCGAATATACACCGCTACCGAATATACACCACCGCCCGACTACATACCACTTTTGGGAGGAAGCAGTTCCATCCCCTCTCCGCCGCAGAGGATGAGGAGAATGTTCGCAAGATTGCCGCCACATTACCTCGGCCCGCATACTACAACGATAGCCGCAAGAAAAGAACTAGAACTACGCCGTTTCGCTCGACCGCAAACTTTGGTAGTAAAAGCTAAGCAAAGAAGGAAAACTCGCCCCGTGTCTGAAATTCTACGAAGGATAGGACGGGTGCCGCCAAATCCCGTCTCGGGCCCCGAGTAGAACCCGCCGTCATGATAGAAAAGCCAAGCAAGAGAATGAAGGCTAGCCCGCCCGTCGTAGCATCGTGATTACGGACAGGGAGGATACCACCTTCCAAAGATTCGGCCGATGTGACCATCCGGTCATAGACCTTCCGCCGCTAGAAGGATGGTGTGGCGTCCCACTACGGGCAGCCGAGATCGAAACACAGCACCGAGAGAGAAAGTCTCGCCAGAGGCCGGAATCCGAAGAAAGTGCTACCGCGATGAAGGGGACTCGTGAAAAAGGACCCGACAACCATCGCATGACAACCACAAAGATACACAGAAAGCTCCGCTAGAAGATGCCATGGAAAAGCCGAGAACCGACATCCGACGGCTGGCAAAAGAAAGAGAAGAAAAGTTCGGAGATGAGATCGACTCATCGGAATTCATGGACAATGAATATGCAAATCAACATGGTTGAGACACGAGCTTCATCGCCTTCTCAAGGTGCTCCCGCAACCGCAGAAGAGAGGAGCCGTAACCGATGAAGAGACAGCCTTCAGAAAAGGACGACACGATCGCTCAAATGGCGAAGAGGATGGAAGAGATGGCCATAGCTCCGGCCACTCTCCGCAGTCAAGTACAACCACATGAGAGACACCCCGTAAGTCATTCACATCGTAGACGGAGGAAAGGAGATTACATCCGTCAATCGGGATGACCAACTGAAAAAGGATACAACACAAAGTATGATCCCCGAAAAGGATATCAAGAACTTGGTAGAACAAGCAAAGTGCGAGAAGCCTTAGCACAATCGAAGAACGGGACATCCATTCGGACGGTAGACCTTACCCGAAGAATTCGACGCCGTCCAATACCCGAAAGGCTTCGTACCACCTCTCGTTTAAGACCTTCGACGGAACCGGGAACCCCCGACAAGCATGTTGCACACTTTCGTGCCGCTTGTTGCAATGCCGGCGGAGCGATGCGCTACTCTTCCGACAGCTTCGTTAGCAGTCCGTCGGAATCGCCTTCGACCGGTATGCGAACTACCCAACGGTTCCGTGAAGACATTCTCGCAGCTAGAGAGTCTCTTCATTAAGCGATTTGTCGGAGCTCACGCACTCACATCACTATAGGTGATTTAGTGGTAGAGAAACAAAGGCCGAATGAAACTCTAGTGGATTACATACTTCGATGGAGGAATTTAAGCATGAAGTGTGAACCACAACCGCAAGAACAACATGCGACCGGCATCTCGCTTAAAAGCATTCACGGCCCGATAAGCACTTCTCCTCAAGGGATTCACTATTAAGACTTTCGAGAAGTTGTTAAGCAAGGCCGAAGCTTGCAAGAAGAGGCGAAGCAATTAAGTTTTGCCGACAAGACGGACAAGCGTAGCCGTGAAGACCTTCGAGAAGAAATCCGGATCGTTGCAGCAGCTTGACAAAGGCAAACAACCGATGCAAATACCACCGTAACGGCCGCAAAGAACCACAACAAAATTACCAAGAACCCCGGTCCAACTATCAGGTCGTCTCCGCAAGATGAACAACCGTCTCGTCCGCAACGTACATCGAGGGAGCTTCGAGCAGAGAATATCCGTTCAAGAATGAAGGCAGATCGAAGATGTTCCGTAGCTTAATGAAAACTCCGCATTTCCACGCGCTAGAGCCTAAAAGACTCGAGGAAGTCAACAAGAAAGGTGATCCCAACTTTTGCCCCTACCATCGGATGCTCGGGCACAAGATAGAAGACCGCATTACCTTCAAAAGTCGGCTCAACGACAACCTTCTGAAAGGAAATATAACAATCCCGAAGGAGTACATGAAGGAACCCCGTAAAGGAGGTTCCGTCAATGTTATCTCAACCGATCCCGTCATTCCGATAGATCCCATATGCAACCAACGATGGATGGACTACCGCTCGGACAAGGTCTTCGAAGAAGATTTTAGATAACATCCGAACCGCTTCGGTGCGAGCTTCAATTCGTAGTTCGAGACCCGTTAAGCCGGTACTATCACTTGCGATGAAGAACCACCTCGACAGAGACAATCGAAGAGAAGAAGAAAATCGACGAAGAAGAGGGGACCGAGATTCCTAAGGCTAGCACTAGGGGCCGCTTATCCTAGATAGTTGTTTCCGATTCTGGGGAGAAATCCCTCGAACCTCTCGATTTTGTATGATTATCTCGCTCACTTCGGTGGGATCATATAATGATAAGGGTGATGGCGTTGGCTACGTTTTGACCGTTTCTAACGATTACGTAACTAGCGACAATCCGGGCGTCGATTTCGATACCAACAACAATTCTCAAATCATACAAGATCTCGACGATCAAAATGACGAAGAAGGCATCCATCAAGGAGGCTACGAGAGTTCAACAAGCAACGGATCTATCTCGTGAGTTTCGAGGAGCTCCAGCTACGATAGTAGTTAGAACCTTCGCATTTGGAAGATAATCCGGAGAGCCAGTCATTCCGATTCAGGAGGAGACACCGACAAACTCAACACTAGATTCAGAAGAAATTACAGAAGTCAACTTAAGAAGTGGAAGAGTTCTACCTCCGAGAATGGGTCCAAAAGATAAAGGAAAGCATGTGGTTGTTCAAGAAGAACCAACCCCGACAGAAGAAATACCCATTCGAGAAGAAGCCGAGACGCATGAGAATAAAGTGGACTACAACGTGCTAGCCCATCTTAGGAAACTACCGGCCAAACTGAGCATTTACGATGCTCTCATCTTATCAAAGGAGATGAGGGAAGCTCTGATCAAGGCCTTACTTGATCCGGAAATTTGCTTAGCACAAATGGCCGGGAGATTCCTTAGATGAGGTTTGCTCGTTAAAGGAACAAGCGAGGTGTTACCTTCACGGACAATGACCTACTACTGGGACGCAGCATCACAACCGACCGTTGTACATTTCAGCTTACAATCGGGAAGTTTACGCTCTCCGCAGTATTGGTGGATCCAGGAGCATCAATCAATATAATGAGTCTTCGAACACTAGCATACTTGGAAATTGATGCTCGTGAGCTCGAGGCCGACAAAATGTTATTAAGAGGATTCAACCGTAAAGGAGAAAGAGCCCTCGGTCAATAACGCTACCGATGAAGACCGGTGACTTAGCAAAGACAACCGCAAAATTTCATATAATCGATTCGAAACGTCGTTCAACGCTCTACTCGGGCCGACCATGGATACATGAAAACAGGATGGTACCATCATCTCTCGCATCGATGCATCAAATATTACGATGGAGGGGAACAAGTGCATCAAAGGCGACTTGCAACCATTCTCCGTACATGAGATCGGAATCCATGAAGATGCGACTTATTATGCACCGCCAAAGAAAACAATCTTCTCCGGAGATACCGTAACAAATAAAGCAAAGAAAGTTCGGGACAACGAAGAACCTGAAGTTCTAGTCCAACAACCACTCACCACTCCCTTCCGGCGAGATGGTGAAGGTTTCTCCACAACTCGCATCCGAGGTCGAGGCCGGGGACGAGGCCGTGGTAGAGACGCTAGGACAATCGGACGAGGAAACCAACCATCAATGTTGATCGGGATGATAGTTCCGAAGAAGAAAAAGAAATCAAGCAAGAAGCAAGCAACAATAAGTCGAAAGAAGCCGCAATACAAGATCTCCCTCGAAGATGAAAAGAACGAAGAATACAAATCAATGTACGAGAAGATTAACCACTACGTACATACTATGACCCTAACTCCGATCCATTCTAATAAGATCGAGGGTATGGAGGTCAAAGAGGTACGTAGTGACGGTGCAAAGCCGATCAAATTCTACCGCGGTGCTTCTTCCTCCAAAACCGAAAATAATGTACAATTCGAAGATGTCACTTCATCGAATTAATGGAATTACCTTTTGAGTGGTACTCTCCCCGTGTTCAAAATTTAATTCAACGTGGTTTCTTACCTCGACAATGGACAAGAGGCCAATCACAACATTTTGAAAAGTTATGGAATAACTCCGGTCGTCCTCCCAATTCAAAGTATGGACTCGGATTCGGCACGTAGGGTCAGCTCGACGATACCGAATTTTGCTTGGTTGTCACTCGCAAGTCCAATGAAAACCGCATGGAAACTACAGACGAACTCGAAGATTTACAAATCGGAGACGCTCCACCGTAATTCGAAGAAGAAATTAAATCCACAATAGATGAGTTAATGGAAGTTAACTTAGGTACTAACGAAAGAGCCTAGTACCTACCTTTGTTAGCTCCTTACTCAACAAAGAAGACTCCAAAGAAATAATCAAGTTATTAATGGAATTTAAAGACCGTTTTGCTTGGAGCTACGATGAAATGCCGGGATTAGCTCCGCAGGTTGCAGTCCATAAGCTAAGAGTGGATCCTACTGCGTTCCGACGTACAAGGTCCCGTAAGAATGCGTCTAGAAATCGAACAACAAGTTATACCGAAGTTAAAAAGCTAATAGACGCTAAATTTGTCCGTGAAGAACAATACCCGACTTGGCTAGCCAATGTGGTGCCGACCGAAAGAAGAATGGTCGGATCGAATTTGTGTGGACTTCGCAGATTTAAACAAGGCATGTCCAAAAGATGAATTCCCTCTACCGATTCCAGAATCGATGATCGATATTGCTTCGACACATGAAATATTCTCATTCATGGATGGATCTTCGTGATACAACCGGATAAAAATGGCTCCGTAAGATGAAAAGCTTACAAGCATTCGTAACGCCGATCGAGTATTTTGCTACACAAAGGATGCCATTCGGACCGAAGAACGCAGAGCAACTTACCAAAGAGCAATGACAAGAATTTTTGATGATCTCATCCACAATCAAGTCGAGTGCTACGTGGACGATGTCGTCATCAAAAGCAAAGTAAAGGAAAACCACCGTATGATTCGAGAATTGTTTTCGAACGATTAAGACAATTTAACCTTAAGATGAATCCCTTAAAATGCGCCTTCGGCGTCACCTCCGGAAATTCTTAGGATTCGTCGTCCGACATCGTGGAATTGAAATCGACCCGGAGAAGATTAAAGCCATCTTAGAAATGCCGCCTCCCAAAACCTTAAAACAACTACGATCTTTTCAAGGGAAGCCGGCATATCTTCGACGCTTTATCTCAAACTCCGTCAGTAGGTGTCGACCTTTCTCGCACTAGTTAAAAAGGACGCCAAATTTATTCGGGAAGAGAAATGCCGAAGGCCTTCGAAGACATTAAACAATATTTAATGACACCTCCCGTCTTAGCAGCCTCGGCCTCGTGTAGACCGCCGATACTTTACACCGCGGCTTTAGATGACTCTCTCGGAGCCCCGTTAGCCTAGTGTCAATGATGAGGGTAAAGAAAATGCTCTTTACTACTTAAGCCGTCGTTTACTTCCGACGGAAGTAAGGTATCCCGCAATCGAAAAGCATTGTTCGTCCTCGATCTTCGCCGCTCAAAAGCTCGTGCACTACATGCTTTCTCATAAGGTCAACTCGATTTCGAAGTTTAATCCATTGCAATACTCGATGACTCGTCCAACACTTTCCGGCAGACTTGCCGCATGGTCAATGATATTATCGCAATTCGATATAACTTTCGTGCCTCCGCGTGCCGTAAAGGGACAAGTCTTAGCAGACTTCCGCAAAGACACCCTTGCCGGCCGAATCTCCTCTCAACGACGATCCGCCGATGAACAAATAATGAACTTAGAAGACCTCGACGATCGACGTTGGGAATTATATTTCGACGGAGCATCTTCAAGCACACAAAGACGAAGAATCGCAAGTGATAGTGCTCTGTAAGGCGTGAATCGGGCTAATCTTTATAACACCGGAGCGGGGATGTTAAGATACTCCTACCACTCGACGTAACCGTGTACAAACAACGAAGCGAATACGAAGCCCTCATAACGGGATTGGAATTAACCATTCAAATGGGGATAACGGACATCAACATCTACGGGATTCACGAGCTAATCATTCAACAGATCGCTGGACAAGACATGAATTCTAAAGCCAAGACTCGAACAATACTTCCAAGATGCCATACAAACTGTTGGAACAGATTCCAAATGTGACAATCTACAAAATTCCTAGAAAAGAGAATGCTTTAGCAGATGCTTTAGCTCGTCTCGCAAAAGAATTTGCCCGTTTGCAAGATGAATCAGTGGAAGTGTCGACTCACTGACGTCGGTCCTATCACAACTTGACATAGACATGATACACAAATCGAAGAAGAAAAAGAATCAGATCACGAAGAAGTGATGTAAAAACACAGTAAGATCGGCGACGAACCATCGATGGACTACCCGCAAACAGGAAAACTACCGGATGATAGGTCGCCGGCCCATCGATCAAGAAAAGAACTCGTCCTACGCATTAATAAACAACACATTATACGAAGGTCTTTTGATCAAATGCGGCTAAGGTGCCTAAGCGGGTCCGAGGCCCGTGAAATTGTTAAAGAGGTACATTCGTGACTCCGTGGCGCTCACTACCGGGTCCAAAGATGAAAATGAAAATTAAAAGACTAGGGTACTACCGGCCCTCGATGATGACCGACCGCATGAAAATCGCCAAGAGCCGTCATCAATGCCAAGTGCACGGAGTGGTTCTACACCAACCTCCAAATGTGCTACACCCGACAATTGCGTCGCGGCCATTCGAATGTCGGGGCACGGATATAGTGGGTCCGATAGAACCACCATCTTCGAAAGGACATCGTTTCATTCTTGCGGCTACAGATTACTTTTCCAAGTGGGCGTGCGCTCCACTTAGAGAAGTGAAAGCACACCACGTGCCGCAGCTTTTCAAGAACCAAGTTGTCTACCGTTTCGGAGTGCCGCGCGAGATCATCTCGTATAATGGGTCGCATTCGAAGCACACAAATCAACAATTTTGTCGGGAGACACGGAATCGACCGGCGATACTCGACAATTTACTACCCAAGAGCAAACGGCCTCGCCGAGGCTTTTAATAAAACTCTCGTTCAAATCTTAAAGAAAACCTCGACGATAATAAGAGAAATTGGCACGAGAAATTGTTAGAAGCCTTATGGGCCTACCGGACAACCTTCGTAACTCCTACTCAAGCTACACCTTACGCTCCGGTGTATGGGTCCGAGGCAATGTTACCTTTGAGAGGTTCGGCTTCCTTCACTCGTAATTGCAGCTTGCAAACAAGATCACGACAGAAGAAAACGCCGTACTACGACTCGAAGAATTAGAAAGCTTCGGAAGGGAAAAGACTTGCATCGCAACGCAATTTAGAACTATACCAAGCTAAAATGGTTCAAGCCCATGACAAACCGGTCCGCCCGAGAACTTTCAAAGTTGGTGACTTAGTTCTCGTTCTCAAGAGACCTATTCTCGCACACCGCAAGATAGGAGGAAAATTTGAACCCACTCGGGAAGGACCGTTTGTGGTCAAGCAAGATACTCGGGAGGTTCCTACCGCCTAGTGAATTGCCGTGGAGAACGACATATGCTTCCAATCAACGGACGATACTTGAAAAAGTATTACGCTACCTGATGTTTTGAAGGAATGAATTCTTCATCCCTAAGAAACACGGGCGAAGTAATTACTTATGATTGGGTCCGAACCTAAAAAAAAAATAAAATAAAATGTGCTAAGATAAATAAAATCATGATAATTAAGTTTTCCTTGTTTTCTTTTTCAAATCAAAATCTCTTCCCTCATCTTATCCTACTTCATTCCCGTTAAATTTCAAAATATAAGAATAATAAAAAATGTATCTTTAATAAACATTTTCTTAATGTTCTTGTTCTTAAGTACAACCCCCGATCCTTTTCCTTGTCTTTTCGCAGGAAATGTCGAACCGGCGGTTGGTCTTGAACTTTAAGAATGGCGTAAGCTTCGCACTCGATGAAAAGAGGGTGAAAGATGGAGCGATAATCGAGATCGACTCGCATTTCGCACCAAGCAGCCTGACGATACGAGGAAAGTGACCGGGTCCCGCTAACCGAGAAGAACCGGCCTGACGGACAAAGTGATGAAAGTGGGTGGCCCAAGCCACCAATCCAACAACAAGAAAAGAAAAGCAAACACCGAAGAAGACAAGAAAATGAAGTCCGTAGTCGCTACGACGGAGGGCAGAGCTTGTCAGCGCCGCGCCCACAGAGATTCAAGAAGTTCGGAGGGCTACTCTCACAGCCACGCAACGAAGGAATAAGAATCGCCGTATCCGTAAGATGTTAACAAAACTAGCTGCGGACCAGCGCGACGAGACAATTGCTGATGCCAGCACATACACTTCAAGGACACCGGCTCACCAGAACTCGAAGAAAGGAGGCCAGCTCCTAGAATAACAGTAAAGAACCGTGGAAATCTCCGAAGATCGAAGAAAGAAGGCTACCACGCCACCGGATAGAACCACTCAGCAAGCTGCATGACCTTGTTGCGAAGCAACCCCGGGGATGTCCCGACAGTGCATCATCCCCGAGGAGCCAAGGTATGCGGGGAACGTGAAGGGATCGAACCATATATCCCACAATATGTCACAAGGCCTCGCCATCCGCAGATCATTCCGGAATACGAGCCGGAGAGAATGCGAATGTTGAAAAGAAAACTTTCGAATACTTCGAGAGAATTAAAGGAAGAAGAATCAACATACTAGAAGGCCTCGAGCTACACACCGACGTATTCTCGCAGTATGAACAACAACAAATCGTGGATTGTATCCGGATCCGAAGAGAATGGGCCGAACAGCCGCCCGAGGGAAAACACATACTCGAACCCCGAGATGGATGCCAGGGAAAGGAAGAATCACAATACAATGCGGATGTCGCTACAACTTTCGTCGAAGACAGAAGGGAAACCCACCGGAATACTCCGTCATGGGCAAGTAGATCCGATGCCATCGGCTATCAAGAGAATGGTAAAAAGATTGATAACATGGAGGGTACCGCCACAGATCGCATACCCAATAGCCGCATTATCAACATCTACAAACAGGGTGACCGCATACCCCCACATATTGATCACCACGACTTCGTCGACCTTCGCACGGTCTCTTTCTTGAATGAGTGTAACATCATGTTCGGATCCGACCTCCGGATAGCAGTCCCAGGTGAGTTCCGAGGGCCGCAAAGATACCTTTACCGGTGGGTTCCGTCATGATACCGCAAGGTAACGGAGCGGATATCGCAAAGCATTGCATACCGAGGAGTGCCGTGGAGCGAATCTCGCTTACTTTCGTGAGAATGGACGACGAAGAAATACCTTACCATTTCCAACCGTACCCGTAGCCGGAGAACCTCCGGCCTTACGTAGCCGTGAGTTACATGGGAAATATCACACCTCCAACGTACATCCAGCCGGCATCCTCGCCAAGGATGGCTTGGAAGGTGATGTTATTGACCATGTACCTCACTATTCAGTACATGGATTTTCGACAGATGATTCTTTTGATGGATCAACAAAGATCATACACGATCCGCTTGAGTCTACATGGATTGTATGAGATATATTCCAGATCGAGTTGTATGATGTATTTTCAACATGATTGGAATAAAAGTGACCATGTCACGTTTTTGGCCTTCACCTCTTTTGTGCAAATTGATTGGGAAACGCCATTAAAGTTAAATGAACTTCGAACAAAGAACAGAAAAGAAATAAAACAAAAAAAAGAGAATAAAAGAAAACTTTCTAAAAAAAAAAATCTGAAAAATGACAAACACCAAGTTCACATGAACATTAAATAAACAATAAAATAAAATTTGAACCATTAAAAGATAAACGAAATCAACACAAATCTCAAATTCCATCTTTCCAAACTTCAAAATCAAATTTCATCTTTACAAATTCCAAATCAAATTCTCAATCAAATTTCAAATCCAATCTCGATCAAGTTTCAAACTTGATCTTCCAAATTTCAAATCAAATCTTAAATCAAATTTCAATCGAGTTCAAACTCATCCTTCCAAATTTCCAAATTTCCGAATTCAATCTTTCCAGGCTTCAAGTCTCAATCAAATTCAAATTCAATTTCTTCCAGATCTCGAATCAAATATCAATCAAATAAAATCAAACTCTTTTGGGTCGAGGATTTTACATCCAAGACTGCACTGCTTTAGGATTCTTTTCCTATTGCACTGAAATACATCAAATTCAAATCTTTTGGTCGAGGATTTTACATCCAAGACTGCACTGCTTTAGGATTCTTTTCCTATTGCACCGAAATACATCAAATTCAAACCTTTTGGGTCGAGGATTTTACATCCAAGATCGCACCGCTTTAGGATCCTTTTCCTATCGCACCGAAATACATCAAATTCAAACCTTTTGGGTCGAGGATTTTACATCCAAGACCGCATCGCTTTAGGATCCTTTTCCTATCGCACCGAAATACATCAAATTCAAACCTTTTGGGTCGAGGATTTTACATCCAAGACCGCACTCGCTTTAGGATTCTTTTCCTATCGCACTCGAAATACATCAAATTCAAACCTTTTGGGTCGAGGATTTTACATCCAAGATCGCATCGCTTTAGGATTCTTTTCCTATCGCACCGAAATACATCAAATTCAAACCTTTTGGGTCGAGGATTTACATCCAAGATCGCACCGCTTTAGGATCCTTTTCCTATCGCACCGAAATACATCAAAATTCAAACTTTTGGGTCGAGGATTTTACATCCAAGACCGCACCGCTTTAGGATCCTTTTCCTATCGCACCGAAATACATCAAATTCAAACCTTTTGGGTCGAGGATTTTACATCCAAGACCGCACCGCTTTAGGATTCTTTTCCTATCGCACCGAAATACATCAAATTCAAACTTTTCGGGTCGAGGATTTTACATCCAAGACCGCACCGCTTTAGGATTCTTTTCCTATCGCACCGAAATACATCAAAATTCAAACTTTCGGGTCGAGGATTTTACATCCAAGACTGCACTCGCTTTAGGATTCTTTTCCTATCGCACCGAAATACATCAAATTCAAATTTTTGGGTCGAGGATTTTACATCCAAGACTGCACTGCTTTAGGATTCTTTTCCTATTGCACTGAAATACATCAAAAATCAAACTCTTGAGGTTAAGGATTTTATATCCAACACTACTTTGCTCTGAGATCTCTTCTCATTGCAACGATTCAATCTAATCAATTCAATTTTCTTTCGAGGTTGGAGATGTTACATCTAAAACCTCGTAACTCCAATTTTCATTTCAAATCAAATCCCTCAAATTAATTTCGACAAAACTTCAATCTAAATAAAAACTCTCCAAGTTGAAATCTAAACTCACACATAAAAATCTAAAACAAAATAAAATCTAAATCGAAATTCCCCGTATCATGTGATTTGGGATTTACCTCCTTTTCCTTTCCCCAGCCGAGAGTTCAAGAATCTCCGGCTCCAGAGATATACTCGACACTCCCCAGACAGAAACTCTTCTACTTCGTCCTAAGTTCGTCACTGGACATCCGTGTTGGTTTTTGTATCGCTTCGGTCAACACCAATACGCGCGGTGTGCTCCGTCGACTCACCACACCTATCGGGGGTCCATTTGTCGACCTCATTTTCGATGAGGTCTTCCCTTCTTCTTTTAGTGCTAGGATCTAGCCTTAGCTTTTCCTTTCGACTATCTTAGAGGACTAGAATCGGGACCCGCCTTTTAGAAATTCAAACCACTTCTAAACTCCCCGCAAACTCCACAAACTCGACTATAGACCCCTAATCACCTGCAGGGTCGAAATCAAATGTGGAAGTTTAAAGGATGAGTTCCTATAGTGACTCTTCGGCCTTAGGACCGCCCGGGTGGCCTCGGTCCGGTGAAGGGGCCGACTTACACTACACTTACACACTACATTTCCACACACTTCCTAAAACCACACCCATACCCAACTTAACCTCCCGACTCATGTAGGTGATTCACATGGATGGTCCTTAACCCCTAAGCCCTCGGCAAGAGGTTAGGAACAACATAGTGAATGCCTCAAATGAGTCCTTTCATGGCTCATATGGGCTTGAAATGGCTTCATGGCTCAACCAAAATGATTTCTTTCCACCTAGATTCACCCAATCTTTAATTTCCCAAATTTTCAATTTTCGACCCCGAGACCCTACACCTACTAAACCTACCCAAAACCCTCGAATTACCCAAATTTTCGCAAAATTTCCAAATTACCCAAAATTTTCCAAAATCAATCCCAAACATCTCCACATCACTCAAATTGATCATCCATACCCAAAAATACCAAAGATTCCAAGAAATACCTCCCAATACCCTCCAAATACCCAAAATACCTTTCTTGACCTAAAAATCCAAAAATTCAGAAAATTCCCAGAAAATTCTAGAAAATCCTAAATATTCCCAATTTCATTTTGTCCAACTACACCATGGGCCAATTTTGTCAATTTACCCTACTTTTGTCAAAACCCCCAAATCGACCCATTTTAACCCAAAGTGAACCCAATGTTAAACCAAACCTATCCAATTGACCCAAATTCTGGTCCAATTCAATTCTAAACTTTAATTCAACATTCCCAATACCAATTTAGACCAAATCCAAGTCCAATTTGATTGACATTTGGATCCAATTTCACTTTGGGCCTTAAAGCCCAAATTTGGACCCATGACCCAAACTTAGCCCAAACTAACCCAATTCAACTCCAATTAACCCCAAATCTTTTCTAAACCTTCCTTAACATTCCCATAAACAAAACACTAACATGATTTGCCCAAGATTTTGACCCAAACCCCACTCAAATTCAACCCAAAATCAAAAAGCCCAATTTCGACCTAAACCCAAACCTAACCCAAATAGGCCCAAACCTCAAAATCAAAACCCAACCAAAGCCAAAAACTCTTTGAAACACTCCCATAAACATTTCTCAACATTTATTTTACATCAATTTCAACCCTAGCCCAACATTGGCCCAAGTTAGCCCAATTTGACCTACATCGGCCCATTTACCAAATAAACCCAAATTCAACCCAATTCAAACCCAAACCACCTTAAATCTATTTCAAATTATCCATGAAACATCCCTAAACCAAAACCAACAACTATTTGGCCCAAACTTCTACAAAAATTCCCATCCATGAACACATCCTTAAACTTAAAAGCCCACTTCCCTTAAACCTTCTTAAAAGCCCATCTTCATTAAATTTTAAAAGCCCAAATCATCCTAAAGCCCACATGACACTTCCCCTCATCATCCATTTGATCAAAATCACCCCTAAGTTTCAAAATCATCAATTAAACCATTCCAAATCAAGCCACATGTACAATTACCCCCTAAATGTCAAAAATTTCTAAAACCCTTTTCATGAAACAAATCAACCTTTTCCCAAGCCAAATGAAGCCATGAACAAGCCATTCTCAAGCCACATGAAGCCATGAGGGCTTTGACTTGTCATTAGTCCATTTATGGCAAGAAGAGGGGTTCTTTCTTAAACCTCCTTTAACCCTTTTTTACCTTAATCATGTCACACACTAAACCATGTTTAGCCACCTCATCATGGATGGAGACTTCACCACTCCTTCTAAGCCGACCTAAATGATTCCCTCAACTCAAAATCGAGCTTGGAAGGGTGCACCAAGCCCAAAATGGTGGGTTGACCCAAACCAAGCCAAAGTGAGCCTTCTCCCATTCCATTTAAATCAAACTCCTTTACACATGTCAAACCTCAATCGATCTGCACAAGCCTCCAGCCCCGACCCACCCGAGCTCGAGAGGTGACCCGACTCGGCCGGCCGGCCACCCGCCGCCGGAAAACACCATGCCCGAAACCTCGCGAGGAGCCAAATTTTGGAATTCCACCTTCGCTGAGCCGCCTCACTCCAAATGGCCATTGCAGCTGTTCTTCTCCTCACCAGAAGCAACTCGATCCCAACCATTAAACTCCCCGGAGAGCCTCCAACCATGCCTATTTAAACCCCTCACCCTCTCGGCCAAAGGAGGTGACGAACGAAACCTTAAGGAAACTCGCCAAAATCACTCCGCATCACTCTCCACACATAGAGCACTCGATCCCCACCGAATTCCACCCCGATTCCCTCTGCTGAGCCCAATTTCGAGCTCAAACTTTAGCCCAAAACCAGGACACTTCTTCACAGATGAGCCAATTCCCAAATCGATTGGTCCTACACCTTCACCGGACCAAGAGGAGAAGTTCCCCATCAAAAGCCCCATCTCTAGGCCACCCGGCTTGTTCCAGCCTCCAAGCTTTGTGATCGGCTGTGGTCGAAGTCCAACCTAGACAAGTCACTGCATCAGAGACTTCATCCGGAGCTTACCAGGATCCAATCGAAGGTGTAACAACTCTCGCATCGAAGCTTCACTTCTCCGAGCAAAGGTACGGACTCCCTCTTCTTCCCGAGCTTCCGGAGATTCTCCATTTTAATTTGAGTCAATTTAAATGCATGTTTACCGTATGGATGTGTTCGTCTCTTCAAGACGAATCCATAGAGCATAAGAACACGAAAATCCGTCGAGAATCGAGCGAGAAATTGGGGTTTAGAAGGTCGACGGCTCACGGTGCACACCAGCCGGAGACGATGACCGAGAGCCGTTGGATCGCGCGCGTATCGAGCGGACGATTCGATTGCGCCGGACCGGGGAATGTTACGCGAACCGCGGGGCCCGGACGGACGACTCGGATGGCGGCGCCCAATCGACGGCGCGACACGTACCCCTTCGGAGCCGCCGATGTTTCGCCGGCGCCGCGTGGATAAGTAGATAAATAGGGTATTTAATGTATTTATTAAATATCGTAAACTTTAAAAATCCATATCTTCGTGTAGAAAAATCACAAAAATAAAATAAAAATACCCTCTCGCTTCAGTGAACAGAGGAGAATAATGTGGAAAAGAAATCATTTAATTTCATCAAGTATTTTATTTTTTATAATTTATTTACTCTCCGCATACATTTAATTCTCCATGCATGTATACAATTCACCATGGCATGAGACCATAGTGCTTTTAAGCCTCTCGAACTTGGGAACATTCCCTGAATTTTCCAAGGTCGAGGCCATCTCTGTGAAAAGTTATTTATTTTTCAAATGCATGTTACTCGTTTTGAGTATTTTAATTCCAAAAATTAGCATGTTGTGAAATAAATTCTAGAAAAATTTGGTGATGTTCCTTATGACCAGAGAACCTTAGGAAAAATGGGACTTGAGTTAATTCATTCAGAACAACTCTAATCGGCTTAAACACCCAAAATAGGTCTTTAATTAATTAGAGTTAACCAAGCATCAAATTGACTTGAAATCAATTCTCCACTGACCTTTAGGATCAGAGGAATTCACCATAAAAATTTGAGGTCAATTGGACTTGGTTAGCCTCCACTAATCGGGTTAATTAAGCCACTTAGCCATTTTAAACTTTAAAAATTCATAACTTTTAAAATACTTTTCAAAAATTCACCAAATTGGTTTTGGAGCCTCTCTGATATCAGGGGAATCTAAGAAAATTAAAATTTCAATTTTCTAAAAAAGTTGATTTTTAATAATACTTTAATATTTTTAATAATTAAAAAATAAAAAAAATAATAAAAATCACAAAAATAATAAAATTCACCAAAATGTCACATTTTGAATTTTAATCACTTAGGAACAAATCCCACATTTTTCCTAGGTCTATTTAGTGAGATATTGAATTTTAAAGTTTTAAGGTAATTTTAAAATTAAAAAAATGTATTTTCTAGCATTTTCACTAAAATAATTATAATAAATCATAAAAAAATCAGAAAATTGCAAAATTTGTTTCTCTGGTTTTCTTGATATCAGAGAGATTTTTGAAAAATATAAAATCCATTTTTCAACATTTATTTTATTTTTAAATTAATTAACACTCCAAAACTCAAAATAATTATAATAAAAATAATATAATTCAAAAAATCACCAAAATTGGTCCAAGTGCTTCTCTGGTCATTAGGAATGTCCCCTAATTTTCTTAAGGACAGAAACTTTCCTTTGGTCATGTTATCAAATTTTCCTTGAAAATCTCTATTTTCCACCAAAAATAATTATATAAATAAATTAAATACAGAAAAATCACATTTTCTCCTCTCATGTCTTTATTGACATATGAGTGAAGTCACATAAAAATTTCAAGTTCATTTGAGTTCAATTTAGTGAGTTATGAAATTATTAAGCTTAAGGGGTAAAATGGTAATTAAACTTTCAACCCTTAATTAAAACTTTAGGTTTAATAAAAAATCAACAAGTAAAATATTTGATCTTAATCTGATTTGGATGATTGAAATTTAAATAATTAAAGGGTAGAAACTCATTAAATAAATTTTAAAATGATTAAACTTTAATTAAATAATAGATTAAATTTGGAAGAATAATAAATTGGAATTATTAAAATAAGGGATATTTATTAGGAAGAGATTTATTCTTTAATTTAAAAAATCCCTAAACTAATTATATCATTAATATTTAACTCTTAATTAAAATGATAACTCAAATTTAAAATATTAAAAGACTTAATTAAATCTCAAATTAAAATCTCATAAATTAAAATTAAATTAAATTAATTAAATTAAAATTAAATTAAACAATTAAATTAAATTAAAATTAAATTAAATTAAATTAAATTAAAATTAAATTAAATAATTAAATTAAATTAAATTAAACAATTAAATTAAATTAAATTAAATTAAATTAAATTAAATTAAATTAAATTAAATTAAATTAAATTAAAATTAAATTAAATTAAATAAATTAAATTTAAATTAAATCAAATCAAATTAATTAAACATCAAATCAAATTAAATTAAATTAAATTAAATTAAAACTCAATCAAATTAAATCGAATTAAATATAACATCACCTAAGACATAAAAGAAATTAAATATAAAGCAACTCGAACACTATTCCAAATTTAAACCCTTTAACTTAAATCAAATCATTTGAATACTAATTTACCCTCGAAAGCTTTGATTATTATAACTCCTAAATGTAAACATTAAATGAAGTACTACTTCACTCATAAGATATTCAAATGTCTTAATTCACCTGAGCAAGTTAACAAAACTCGAAAACCTCTGACGATTGATTCATTTATATAATTAAATTCATTCGACTTAAAACAATCCTAGAAATATCGAAAAGATGTTTAAGATTCTTCTTAAGCACTTCCTCAATATGATAGGATATTTATAAGAACAATCGGACTTAATTGTTCTTCGATGAAGAAAATCGTCCTCAAACAAAAACACAAAGAACCTAGACGTCATAGAGATGACTAGCATATGTGATTAGGAATTTGGTAGAAAACCATAACCTTTCCCTTAGCTTTACCTAGGAACTTGCTTAAATATTCTAATTGTGTTTTAAGTGTAGCTTGGGATGACGGGAAGACCCTCCGAGTACGCTTTTATTTTATCGCAATTTACTTTCTGCAATTTACTTCCTCGCAATTTGCTTTATTGCAGATGCACTTTACTTTTCTCGTATGATAAAACAACCGTTGCATGAAAACCCACACCTTTAGGATAGTCCCTAAAACTGAAACCAAAACTAAGTTAAAAGTCATTGCAAGATAAAATTCACCGCCACAACATTTCAAAATATAAAACAACTCAAAATTTAATCACAAACGTAACACAAAACTACAATTGCAACTAAATTAAAACGTCCCGTCGGATGATCGGGAATACCTCTGATGATGTAACCTACGTGTTGCTAACGGGATTTCCCACGGTCTAAATGAAAGTGTGGAACTCATTCAGCTGAGTTTAAGCAAATTCATCCGGACTAAGTGAATCCGATAAAAATAATGATGCCGGAAGGATGGAACCGCGGGATCTTAACCGTGTCGTTATAATCAACTTTAAGATTTGTTTTAATCAAAATACAAAAACACTTGGAAATTAAGACTTCTCTAAACCAAAACACTTTTCTCATCTCCTCGATTTATGATTTCTAAAACTAAACCTCTCGCAACAACAAGGAGCTTGGAGCATGGTGGGCAGCACTGACCATCGTCATCAACAAAACTTGAACCTACTTCAGCAGAAACTTTCTTAGAATTAAACAACAAAGCCATAGGACTTCGAGGTAGCTTGCTTAATGCAACATAAATCCTCAACCTCTTCGTTAGGCATTTGCATTGCAAATTAAGCCCTAACCTGGTCTTAGGATTCCGAGGTAGTCGTCCGATACGACAATAAACCCTCACATCTTCTAGTGTTATTTGTTTGATTTTATCATACAAATATAAGCCCTAATTAATTAAAATTGGCAAGATCGAAATACTAAATAAACATTAGGACTTTCCTAAATTCAAGCCAAACAATAGGATAATCGGAAATTACCGAAGTTCACTTCGAATCGCTGATTTCTCCTACCTTTCTTCCTTCGGATTCACAAAACAAAAATGTTCCAAATTTGATCCATTCCCTATCGAAATTCCAAAATTCAATCTTTGAAAACCTTAAACTTTCAAATTCTTGAGAGCGAAATTATTGGTTATTATCGAGAGTTTTCTTAGGTGATTCCCGTCACTTAAGATGTAATTAACTATGTGGGCTTGCCCTTATAGGAATTTTAAAGAACCTGTGTAATATAAACCCCGTTTAATACTTTCATATTAAGCTGTGGAATTTGTCTGCTTATAAAATTGGTTCGCGTACCAAACGGATGTCACAAAACTTCTAGTTTATTTGATCGAGCCCCACCCTCAAGCGGTGTGTCTATCCTTAGGGATAGATACACTGGTTTGTGGTGCGGTGCTCATTTATATAAACTATTCGGGATGCGAGATCGGTTTAATCTCATATCTTAAAACTTTCAAATTTAAAATTATTTTCAAAGTCAAATACTACTTTCTAAATTATATATATATTTAAATCAAATTTAAAATTTAAATTCGCCGACAACTTCGTTAGGCGACCCCTTTTAAAATACAATACAACCTAAAAATATGCCGACAACTTCGGCGACTCCGCTGGGAAAATTCCTCTCTCCATTATAATCAAATAATTCGCTTTCAAAAATCCAGTAGTGTATCCATGTCCTTAATGGATCAAACTACCCTTCTTTCCGTTGGAATACTATGTTCATTTCTATCTCGAACAAGTATAGCCAACATTCTCTCGGATTTAGGAGCCACCGTTTAGACACCCCTAAACAGAGAGGTTCCGAGATCCTTTTACCTCATTTCCGAGGCGGGTGGACCCCCGATAAGTGTTAGTTTAGGAATGATCCTTCGAGCCGGGAAGTCTTGCTTAAGACTTTCTTTTCCTTTCGAATCGGATTCCTTACCTTCTCTACACCTTTCAACATTCCGTTCTAAATAAACAAACCCTCTAATAAGTGATTCTTTTAACAAATGATTCTTTTTTATAAATACATGAACAAAGAATGAGTTCGGACTCTTTTCAATTCCTTTCTTTCGTCCCGAAGAAAAGAAGCATAACTCGGGACCGACAACCGAATCTACCTCGCGTAAATGGAAGCCCCGAAACCGATTTTCTCCTTCACCAACGGACCGGACTTCGCCGTCTATAAGGATGAGTCGCCCGACAATGGGGTCATCCGATTCGGGACAGGGGATTCGAAAACACGAACGTCAAGGTCACCGACGTCTCCCTCTTCGCACCGACGAACAAGGTATCCGAAGCCGAGGAACCACTCGCTCGAGTTCAACCTTAGGTCGACCCAAGAGTTTCCTCCCCGCAAAGGGTCCCGACTAGGAGGAGTACCGCCGTCCGCAGGAGGACCTGCTCTTACTACCCCCATCGGTCTAGTTGTTTCCGCACCTACCCCGACTTCCGCCAAATCAAAGGGGAAAGAAATCCGTAACTATGATAAACCCGTTACCGTGGAGGGTACGGATCTTCCCGTAAGACCTTCCGTCTTCGAAATCGGGTCCAGCTCGAAGATTCCGTCGCCGACAAAGACCCAAAGAAGAAATAGAAATAGAAGGATCGCCGGGGAAGCCGGAGCCGCCGAGATCGCCTTCCCGAGGAAATTCCGTAGCTGCCGAATATACACCGCTACCGTAATATACACCACCGCCCGACTACATACCACTTTTGGGAGGAAGCAGGTTCCATCCCCTCTCCGCCGCAGAGGATGAGGAGAATGTTCGCAAGATTGTCGCCACATTACCTCGGCCCGCATACTACAACGATAGCCGCAAGAAAAGAACTAGAACTACGCCGTTTGCTCGACCGCAAACTTTGGTAGAAAAGCTAAGCAAAGAAGGAAAACTCGCCCCGTGTCGAAATTCTACGAAGGATAGGGCGGGTGCCGCTCAAATCCCGTCTCGGACCCCGAGTAGAACCCGCCGTCATGATAGAAAAGCCAAGCAAGAGAATGAAGGCTAGCCCGCCCGTCGTAGTATCGGGATTACGGATTAGGGAGGATACCACCTTCCAACATTTGGCCGATGCACCATCCGGTCATAGACCTTCCGCTGCTAGAAGGATGGTGTGGCGTCCCACTACGGGCAAGCTGAGATCGAAACAAGCAGCCCGAGAGAGAAAGTCTCGCCAGGAGGCCGGAATCCGAAGAAAGTGCTACCGCGATGAAGGGGACTCGTGAAAAAGGACCCGACAACCATCGCATGACAACCACAAAGATACACGAAAGCTCCGCTAGAAGATGCCATGGAAAAGCCGAGAACCGACATCCGACGGTTGGCAAAAGAAAGAGAAGAAAAGTTCGGAGATGAGATCGACTCATCGGAATTCATGGACAATGAATATGCGAAATCAACATGGTCGAGACACGAGCTTCATCAGCTTCTCAAGGTGCTCCCGCAGCGCGCAGAAGAGAGGAGCCGTAACCGATGAAGAGACAGCCTCAGGAAAAGGACGACACGATCGCTCAAATGGCGAAGAGGATGGAAGAGATGGCCATAGCTCCGGCCACTCTCCGCAGTCAAGTACAACCACATGAGAGACACCCCCGAAGTCATTCACATCGTAGACGGAGGAAAGGAGATTACATCCGTCAATGGGGATGACCACCGAAAAAGGATACAACACAAAGTATGATCCCCGAAAAGGATATCAAGAACTCGGTAGAACAGCAGGTGCGAGAAGCCTTAGCACAATCGAAGAACGGGACATCCATTCGGACGGGTAGACCTTACCCGAAGAATTCGACGCCGTCCAATATCCGAAAGGCTTCGTACCACCTCTCGTTTAAGACCTTCGACGGAACCGGAACCCCCGACAAGCATGTTGCACACTTTCGTGCCGGCTTGTTGCAATGCCGGCGGGAGCGATGCGCTACTCTTCCGACGGCTCGTTAGCGATCCGTCGAGAATCGCCTTCGACCGGTATGCGGAGTTACCCAACGGCTTCTGTGAAGACATTCTCAGAGCTAGAGAGTCTCTTCATTAAGCGATTTGCCGGAGCTCAGCACCACATCACTATAGGTGATTTAGTGGTAGAGAAACAAAGGCCGAATGAAACTCTAGTGGATTACATACTTCGATGGAGGAATTTAAGCATGAAGTGTGAACCACAACTGCAAGAACAACATGCGATCGGCATCTTGCTTAAAAGCATTCACGGCCCGATAAGACTTCTCCTCAAGGGATTCACTATTAAGACTTTCGAGAAGTTGTTAAGCAAGGCCGGAAGCTTGCAAGAAGAGGCGAAGCAATTAAGTTTTGCCGACAAGACGGACAAGCGTAGCCGGTGAAGACCTTCGAGAAGAAATCCGGGATCGTTGCAAGCAGTTGACAAAGGCAAACAACCGATGCAAATACCACCGTAACGGCCGCGAAGAACCACAACAAAATTACCAAGAACCCCGGTCCAACTATCGGTCGTCTCCGCAAAGATGAACAACCGTCTCGTCCGCAACGTACATCGAGGGAGCTTCGAGCAGAGAATATCCGTTCAAAAATGAAGCGATACCGAAGATGTTCCGCAGCTTAATGAAAACTCCGGATTTCCACTGCCGTAGCCTAAAAGACCGGAGGAAGTCAACAAGAAAGGTGATCCCAACTTTTGCCCCTACCATCGGATGCTTCGGGCACAAGATGAAGACCGCATTACCTTCAAAAGTTGGCTCAACGACAACCTTCGGAAAGGAAATATAACAATCCCGAAGGAGTACATGAAGGAACCCCGTAAAGGAGGTTCCGTCAATGTTATCTCAACCGATCCCGTCATTCCGATAGAACCCATATGCAACCAACGATGGATGGACTACCGCTCGGACAAGGTCTTCGAAGAAGATTTTAGATAACATCCGAACCGCTTCGGTGCGAGCTTCAATTCGGAGTTCGAGACCCGTTAAGCCGTACTATCACTCGCGATAGAAGAACCACCTCGACAGGAGACAATCGAAGAGAAGAAGAAAATTGACGAAGAAGAGGGGACCGAGATTCCTAAGGCTAGTACTAGGGGCCGCTTATCCTAAGATAGTTGTTTCCGATTCGGGGGAGAAATCCATCGAACCTCCGATTTTGTATGATTATCTCGCTCACTTCGGTGGGATCATATAATGATAAGGGTGATGGCGTTGGCTACGTTTTGACTCGTTTCTAACGATTACGTAACTAGCGACAATCCGGGCGTCGATTTCGATACCAACAACAATTCTCAAATCATACAAGATCTCGACGATCAAAATGACGAAGAAGGCATCCATCAAGGAGGCTACGAGAGTTCAACAAGCAACGGATCTATCTCGTGAGTTTCGAGGAGCTCCGATTACGATCGAGTTAGAACCTTCGCATTTGGAAGATAATCCGAGAGAGCCGCTCATTCCGATTCGAGAGGAGACACCGACAAGCTCAACACTAGATTCATAAGAAATTACAGAAGTCAACTTAAGAAGTGGAAGAGTTCTACCTCCGAGAATGGGTCCAAAAGACAAAGGAAAGCAGGTGGTTGTTCAAGAAGAACCAACCCCAGCAGAAGAAATACCCATTCGAGAAGAAGCCGAGACGCATGAGAATAAAGTGGACTACAACGTGCTAGCCCATCTTAGGAAACTACCGCCAAACCGAGCATTTACGATGCTCTCATCTTATCAAAGGAGATGAGGGAAGCTCCGATCAAGGCCTTACTTGATCCGAAATTTGCTTAGCACAAATGGCCGGAGATTCCTTAGATGAGGTTTGCTCATTAAAGGAACGACGAGGTGTTACCTTCACGGACAATGACCTACTACTTGGGATGCAGTATCACAACCGACCGTTGTACATTTCGAGCTACAATTGGGAAATTTACGCTCTCCGCAGTATTGGTGGATCCAGGAGCATCAATCAATATAATGAGTCTTCGAACACTAGCATACTTGGAAATTGATGCTCGTGAGCTCGAGGCCGACAAAATGTTATTAAGAGGATTCAACCGTAAAGGAGAAAGAGCCCTCGGGTCAATAACGCTACCGATGAAGACCGGTGACTTAGCAAAGACAACCGCGAAATTTCATATAATCGATTCGAAACGTCGTTCAACGCTCTACTCGGGCCGACCATGGATACATGAAAACAGGATGGTACCATCATCTCTGCATCGGTGCATCAAATATTACGATGGAGGGGAACAAGTGCATCAAAGGCGACTTACAACCATTCTCCGTACATGAGATTGGAATCCATGAAGATGCGACTTATTATGCACCGCCAAAGAAAACAATCTTCTCCGGAGATACCGTAACAAATAAAGCAAAGAAAGTTCGAGACAACGAAGAACTCGAAGTTCTAGTCCAACAGCTCACTCACCACTCCCTTCCGGCGAGATGGTGAAGGTTTCTCCACAACTCGCATCCGAGGTCGAGGCCGGGACGAGGCCGTGGTAGAGACGCTAGGACACCTGGACAGAGGAAACCAACCATCAATGTTGATCGGGATGATAGTTCCGAAGAAGAAAAAGAAATCAAGCAAGAAGCAACGAACAATAAGTCGAAAGAAGCCGCAATACAAGATCTCCCTCGAAGATGAAAAGAACGAAGAATACAAATCAATGTACGAGAAGATTAACCACTACGTACATACTATGACCCTAACTCCGATCCATTCTAATAAGATCGAGGGTATGGAGGTCAAAGAGGTACGTAGTGACGGTGCAAAGCCGATCAAATTCTACCGCGGTGCTTCTTCCTCCAAACTCGAAAATAATGTACAATTCGAAGATGTCACTTCATCGAATTAATGGAATTACCTTTTCGAGTGGTACTCTCCCCGTGTTCAAAATTTAATTCAACGTGGTTTCTTACCTCGACAATGGACAAGAGGCCAATCACAACATTTTGAAAAGTTATGGAATAACTCCGGTCGTCCTCCCAATTCAAAGTATGGACTCGGATTCGGCACGATAGGGTCGACTGACGATACCGAATTTTGCTTGGTTGTCACTTGCAAGTCCAATGAAAACCGCATGGAAACTACGTACGAACTCGAAGATTTACAAATTGGAGACGCTCCACCGAATTCGAAGAAGAAATTAAATCCACAATAGATGAGTTAATGGAAGTTAACTTAGGTACTAGCGAAGAGCCTGGACCTACCTTTGTTAGCTCCTTACTCAACAAAGAAGACTCCAAAGAAATAATCAAGTTATTAATGGAATTTAAAGACTGTTTTGCTTCGGAGCTACGATGAAATGCCGTGATTAGCTCCGCAGGTTGCAATCCATAAGCTAAGAGTGGATCCTACTTCGCTCCAGTCGACAAGGTCCCGAAGAATGCGTTTAGAAATCGAACAACAAGTTATAGCCGAAGTTAAAAAGCTAATAGACGCTAAATTTGTCCGTGAAGAACAATACCCGACTTGGCTAGCCAATGTGGTGCCGCCGTAAAGAAGAATGGTCGTATCGGAATTTGTGTGGACTTCGCAGATTTAAACAAGGCATGTCCAAAAGATGAATTCCCTCTACCGATTCCAGAATCGATGATCGATATTGCTTCGACACATGAAATATTCTCATTCATGGATGGATCTTCGGGATACAACCGGATAAAAATGGCTCCGAAGATGAAAAGCTTACAAGCATTCGTAACGCCGATCGGAGTATTTTGCTACACAAATGATGCCATTCGGACCGAAGAACGCAGGAGCAACTTACCAAAGAGCAATGACAAGAATTTTTGATGATCTCATCCACAATCAAGTCGAGTGCTACGTGGACGATGTCGTCATCAAAAGCAAAGTAAAGGAAAACCACCCGTATGATTCGAGAATTGTTTTCGAACGATTAAGACAATTTAACCTTAAGATGAATCCCTTAAAATGCGCCTTCGCGTCACCTCCGGAAATTCTTAGGATTCGTTGTCCGACATCGTGGAATTGAAATCGACCCGGAGAAGATTAAAGCCATCTTAGAAATGCCGCCTCCCAAAACCTTAAAACAACTACGATCTTTTCAAGGAAGTCGGCATATCTTCGACGCTTTATCTCAAACCCGTCGTGTAGGTGTCAGCCTTTCTCAGCACTAGTTAAAAAGGACGCCAAATTTATTTGGGAAGAGAAATGCCGTAAGGCCTTCGAAGACATTAAACAATATTTAATGACACCTCCCGTCTTAGCAACCTCGGCCTCGGTAGACCGTCGATACTTTACACCGCGGCTTTAGATGACTCTCTCGAGCCCCGTTAGCCTGTGTCAATGATGAGGGTAAAGAAAATGCTCTTTACTACTTAAGCCGTCGTTTACTTCCGACGAAGTAAGGTATCCCGCAATCGAAAAGCATTGTTTGGCCCTGATCTCCGCCGCTCAAAAGCTCAGGCACTACATGCTTTCTCATAAGGTAATCGAACGATCAGCTAATTGATGGCTTACTGAAGTAGGTGTAATTTTTCCTAATCCTAATCTCTTAAAAATCGATAGAGGTATTAGATTGATGCTTGCTCCTTAGTCGCACAAAGCTTTTCCATAAAATTTTTCTCCTATAGCGCGGGGTATAGTGAAACTACCGGGATCTTTCAATTTTTCGGGAAGCTTCTTACGAATAATAGCACTACACTCTTCACTAAGTGCGGCTTGTTTCATAATCGGTGAATTTTCTTTTCTTATTTAGAATATCTTTCATAAATTTTACATAATTTGGCATCGATCTAAAGCTTCGACAAAAGGTATATTGATTGTTAATTTCTTTAGTATTTCAAGGAATTTAGCAAATTGTTTATCTTTTTTATGTTGAGCTAGTCGTTGAGGAAATGGTGGTGGAGGTTTTTCAACAGAAATTTTCATAGGTATTAAAGGATTTTCTAAGTTTGAATCTTGTTGAATTTTTTCCCTTTCAATTTCCACTTCCTCTTTTTGGCTTTCAAGTTCTTTTTGAATTTGAGGTTCTAATTATTTTCCACTCCTTAGTTGTATTGCTTTAATTTGTTCTTTTCCTTGATCTTTAGGATTTATTTCCACATTACTAGGAAAAGTTCCAGATATTCTATTATTTAGCGCAGTAGTAATATATCCAAGTTGAGTTTCGATATTTTTAATAGATGTTCCTTGAATTTGTAATTGATTTCCTTGAATTTGTAGTTGATTTCCTTGATTTTGTAGTTGATGACCCATATTCGAAATTAATTCATCCATAGATAATTTCTTATCTTTGAATTGAGGGTTATTGTTATTAAATCCGAGTGGGTAATTAGGTTTATAGTTTGGATTTGCTTGATTAGGTTGATTCATCCATTGTTGATTAGATGCATTATTCCAATTAAAATTTGGATGAGTTTTCCAACCGGGATTATAATAGTTTGAATAAGGGTTATTAGTTCTATTATTAATAGCATTTAAAGTTTCATAATTAGATTGAGATTCTATGATTTGTTCAGATGAGTTTTCTTCTAAAGTAGGAGAGTAGTTCATTCCAAAATGATCTAATTTCTTATATATAACAGCAATTTGAGAAGCTAACATAGATATTGCATCATTTTCATAAATGCTGGCTATCTTTTTTGGATTTACTCTATCAGCAGGCCATTGGAATTTATTTGTTTCCATTTCTTCGATTAGTGCATAAGCTTCATCGAATGGTTTAGACATTAATGAACCTCCAGCGACGACATCGATGATTGATCTTAAAGATCCTACTAATCCATTATAAAAGGTTTGAATAATCGACTGATACGGTAACACATGATGTGGGCATTTCTAAGAAGTTCCTTAAATCTCTCTCGAGATTCATATATTGATTCTCAATCTATCGACAAAAAGAAGTTATATCATTTCTAAACTTAGCGAGTTTTAGATGGTGGAAAATATTTGGATAGAAATTTTTGTGATAATTCTCCCCGAGTTTTAATAGATCCAGGTCTTAACGAATTGACCACATTTTAGCCTTATCCCTTAATGAAAAAGGAAAAAGTCTAAGTCTTATAGCATCGTCGGATACTCCTTGATATTTAAAAGTAGCACGAAGTTCTAAAAAACTAGCAAGATGTAAGTTAGGATCTTCGGTAGGTGAACCACTAAATTGATTGTTTTGTACCATTTGGATAATTGCGGGTTTAAGTTCGAATGAATTAGCGAGTTACATCGAGGTTTTGAATAGTTAAATGAATCTCATACGATGTAGGGTTGGCATAATCTCTTAATGGTCTTTCTTGGTTCATATTTTGAATTTCAGGAATATTCGCCATTTGTGATAAATTTATAGTTTGTTTCTTTTGTTTTCTAATTCTTTTAATTGTACGCTCTAATTCAGAATCGTAAGGTATTAAATTTTCATTTCTAAATTTGCGCATACAATTTTAGAATAGATATTTAATTTATTTATTATGATTATTTTAAAATAGTCCGTTACTCTAGTAAAATTTTCTTACTTTCCCCGGCAACGGCGCCAAAAACTTGACCCACAATTTTATATTATGATATTTTTAATTTAATTGCAACGACGCCAAAAACTTGACCCCGCTATATTATATGTATAGAATTGTAATTATTTATGTTGTGGATGCTACGCAAGTATACGTATCGTATCAAGTAATACGGGGCTCTAGTGGAGTCACGGTTATCGATCCCACGGGGAAAGAGAAATTAAGTAACAACTAATTTTAAAATAATAATAATAATAATATATGAAAATTTGGAATTCTGAATTTAAGCGCAATAAAGTAAACTAAGTATTTCAATTAGGTAACTTAACTAAGTAGAAAATTAATATGTATTGAAAGAGCAGGAAATTAAACTAATTGCTAAATAAGTTTTAACTATTCAGAAAAAGTATCTTTCCCCTTGTTTAGAAATTTAAGTGATTGATGAATTTAAATAGATAATTTTAAGGTATTGTGACAAATAGGAGCATTCCTATTCTTTTCCCTTTAGTCCAGGTGTAAAGAATATTGACTAATCCTATGTTTCATTACGGAATCGCGGCTAGGTCGGGAGGATACTGATTGCCACTTGAGCTCCCACGTTCCCCTCGCTCGAGGGCTAACATCTAAACTTCGGCTCTCAAACAATAAGACTGAATTAAATATTTTAGTCTGTCACACTAAAATGCTCAATTCTACGCCCAGTGATATTATTTCCCTATTTATTTGCACCCTCCTTCCAAGGATTTTGAATTCCCCGAATATCAGATGTAAATCAGATGTAATTTTTACTATAGTTGATATTCAACATATTTTAACAAATCAAATGGCCAGTTTGAAAGTAAATTAAGTTTTAAGTAAAAATTATCACAATTTATTAATATATATATAAAAGTACTTCTATTTTTAGTTCATCGATTCACTTAATTTCATAACGAGGAGAAAGACTAATAAACTACTCGGAATGCATGGGAACTAAACTAAGCATGGATTTCATTTAAAGTTAAAAACAATAAATACAAATACTTATCCGAATTTATCCCCAAGCAGACTCCTAGCAGTTCCTTTGACTCTTCCTTCCAGTATAGCAAGACTCACTAAAAACTCACTAACTCACTAAAGACTCACTAAAGACTCACTTATAACACTTAATATCACACAAAGACACACAAAAACTGCACAAAATAACACACAACACACACAACTAATACACTTAGAAGCTGAATTTTGGCCTCTATATATAGAGGTGAGCAAAGGACCAAGAGGTGTGTAAGCATCCCTTCAAAAAGTGTCCAGGTTCAATGTATCTGTGCCATTTGAACTAGCTCGCCGTCGGCGACGAACTACCTCGCTGTCGGTGAGGCTTCTAGAAGATCTTCAAACCGCGCCATCTCACAGTCGGCGGGCTCGAGCTCGCTGTCAGCGAGATAGTTATAAATCCTTCAGAATTTTCTTCTCGTAACCTCGTCGTCGGCGGGCTCGATCTCGCCGTCGGCGACTCAGCACAAATTGCATTATTTTCTTCCTTTTTGCTCCAAATTCGCTCCTTTTTATGATTTTTGCTTTTATCACCTAAATTCTTCATTCCTGCAATAAAATAAAGAAAATACCCTTCTTTAAAGTGCAATTTCATCAAAAAGAGGTATGAATTTCTTAATAAATTTTTCAGCGATCAAAATCCCCCAAACTTACTTATTACTTGTCCTCGAGTAATTTTAATACTACATAAAAATAATGAGTTTTATAATAAGATTTTTCAATTTAAATAACTATGAATTAGATTAATTAATATCATAATAAAGTAAAAAACATAATTCATGTAATTTAATAAATCTTATAGAAATAAATTATTTAGTCATCAGGTCTAAGATTTCTAGCTTACTATTCATTTCAGGAATGACTATATTTAAAAGAATAACTACTTAAGATATTCATATGATAAGAAATTCAAGAAAATACTATTAGGTAAAATTCTAATGGGTTTGGGCTTATGAATTTTGTAGAAGTGGGCTTTTAGGAAGATTTAAGGGAGTGGGCCTTTATGTTTAGCAATGGGATTTTAGATGAAGAATTTTGTAAAGCGCCATGCCAAATAAATGTTGAGTTTAGTTTAAGAATGTGTCATGAGTGATTTGGATCAAACATGAGGTAGTTTGGAATTGAATTGGGTTGAATTTGGGTTCATTTGGTAAATGGGCCAATGTAGGTCAAATTGGGCTAATTTGGGTCAATGTTGGGCTAGGGCTGAAATTGATGTAAAATTAATGTTGGGAAATGTTTATGGGAGTGTTTCAAAGAGGTTTTAACCTTGGTTGGGTTTTGGTTTTGGGACTTGGGCTTATTTGGGTTAGGTTTGGGTTTAGGTCAAAATTGGGCTTTTTGGTTTTGGGTTGAATTTGAGTGGGGTTTGGGTCCAAATTTTAGGCGGATTATGTTAGTGTTTTGTTTGTGGGGATGTTAGGGAAGGTTTAGAAAAGGTTTGGAGTCAATTGGAGTTGAATTGGTTTTGTTTAGGCTAAATTTGGGTCATGAGTCCAAATTTGGCTTTAAGGTCAAAAGTAAAATTTGAATCAAATGTTAATCAAATTGGACTTGGATTTGGTCTAGATTGATATTGTGGATATTAATTTGAAGTTTAGAATTGAATTGGACCGATATTGGGGTCAATTGGGTAGATTTGGT
>JAKZJZ010000525.1:0-46013 GCA_022702705.1 Papilionanthe hookeriana x Papilionanthe teres
CCCCGATTTCTCGGCGAAATTCCACCGAAAACCGGGACACTTTGCCACGGTGAGCCGATCCTCGAATTGAGCGGTCCTACACCTTCACTGGACCAGAGGAGAAGTTTCCCGCTGAAAGCCCCATCTCCGAGGCCACCCGGTTGCTCCGGCCTCCAAGCTTTGTGATCGGGCTTGGTCGACAATCATAGCCAGGACGATTCACCGGACCGGGAGACTTCATGCGGAGCTTGCCGGGACCCGATCGAAGGTGCAACAACTCTCGGATTGAAGCCACACTTCTACGAGCTAAGGTATGAGCTAACTCTCCATCCCGAGCTTACGGAGATTCTTCATTTCGAATGCCTTAGTTTCAATGCATGTTAGCCGTATAGATGTGTTCGTCTCTTGAGAGCGAATCCATAGAAGCATAAGAACATGAAAATCCATTGAGAATCGAGTGAGATCTTAGGGATTTAGTGTGGACGGCTCTCGGGTGAGAACACTTGGGGACGATGAACGGATGCCGTCCATTCGATACACGCGCGCACGGACGGCCGGGATTGCGTCGGACCGGGAGACGGTACGAGAACCGCGGGGCCCGGGCTGGCGGCTCGGGTGGCGGCGTCGAATGGGAGCGCGACGCGTGTGCGTTCGGAGGCTGCCGAGGTTTCGGCGGCGCCGCGTGGATAAATAGAAAATTAGGGTATTTTCTTATTTATTTAATTCCTAAACTTCAAAATCCATATCTTTGTGTAGAAAAATCACAAAAATAAAATAAAAATACCCTCTTGCTCGGTGAACGAGAGGAGAATAATGTGGAAAAGAAATCATTTAATTTAATTAAGTATTTTATTTTTTATGATTTATTTACTCTCTGCATACATTTAATTCTCCATGCATGTATACAATTCACCATGGCATGAGACCATAGGGCTTTTGAAGCCTGCGAACTTGGGAACATTCCATGAATTTTCCAAGGTCGAGAGGCCATCTCTGTGAAAAGTTATTTATTTTTCAAATGCATGTTGCTGTTTTGAGTATTTTAATTCCAAAAATTAGCATGTTGTGAAATAAATTCTAGAAATATTTGGTGATGTTCCTTATGACCAGAGAACCCTAGGAAAAATAGGACTTGAGTTAATTCACTCAGATTAACCACTAATTGGCTTAAACACCCAAAATAGGTCTTTAATTAATTAGAGTTAACCAGGTATCAAATTGACTTGAAATCAATTCTCCACTGACCTTTAGGATCAGAGGAATCCACCATAAAAATTTGAGGTCAATTGGACTTGGTTAGCCCCACTAATTGGGTTGATTAAGCCGCTTAGCCATTTTAAACTTTAAAAATTCATAACTTTTAAAATACTTTTTAAAAATTCACCAAATTGGTTTTGGAGCCTCTCTGATATCAGGGGAACCTAAGAAAATTAAAATTTCAATTTTCTAAAAAAGTTGATTTTTAATAATATTTTAATATTTTTAATAATTAAAAAATAATAAAAATCACAAAAATAATAAAATTCACCAAAATGTCACATTTTGAATTTTAATCACTTAGGAACAAATCCCACATTTTTCCTAAGTCTATTTAGTGAGATATTAAATTTTAAAGCCCTAGGGTAATTTTAAAATTAAAAAAATGTATTTTCTAGCATTTTCACTAAAATAATTATTATAAATCATAGAAAAATCAGAAAATTGCAAAATTTGATTCTCTGGTTTCCTTGATATCAGAGAGATTTTTGAAAAATATAAAATCCATTTTTCAACATTTATTTTATTTTTAAATTAATTAACACTCCAAAACTCAAAATAATTATAATAAAAATAATATAATTCAAAAAATCACCAAAATTGGTCCAAGTGCTTCTCTGGTCATTAGGAATGTCCCCTAATTTTCTTAAGGACAGAAACTTTCCCTTGGTCATGTTATCAAATTTTCCTTGAAAATCTCTATTTTCCACCAAAAATAATTATATAAATAAATTAAATACAGAAAAATCACATTTTCTCCTCTCATGTCTTTATTGACATATGAGTGAAGTCACATAAAAATTTCAAGTTCATTTGAGTTCAATTTAGTGAGTTATGAAATTATTAAGCTTAAAGGGTAAAATGGTAATTAAAATCTTTAATCCTTAATTAAAACTTTAGGTTTAATAAAAAATCAACAAGTAAAATATTTGATCTTAATCTGATTTGGATGATTGAAATTTAAATAATTAAAGGGTAGAAACCCATTAAATAATTTTAAAATGATTAAACTTTAATTAAATAATAGATTAAATTTGGAAGAATAATAAAATTGGAATTATTAAAATAAGGGATCTTTATTAGGAAGAGATTTATTCTTTAATTTAAAAATCCCTAAATTAATTATATCAACTAATACTCAATTTTTAATTAAAATGATAACTCAAATTTAAAATATTAAAAGACTTAATTAAATTATTAAAATCTTTTGAAATTTCAATTAAAATTAAAAATAAAGTAAATTAAAGATAAATTAAATTAAGATTAAATTAAATTTAATAATTAAATTAAATTAAATTAAACAATTAAATTAAATTAATTAAAATTAAATTAAATTAAATTAAACAATTAAATTAAATTAAATTAAATTAATTAAATTAAATTAAATTAAATAATTAAATTAAATTAAATTAAATTAAACTTAAATTAAATTAAATTAAATAATTAAATTAAATTAAATTAAAATTAAATTAAATTAAATTAAATTAAATTAAATTAAATAATAAATTAAATTAAATTAAATTAAATTAAATTAAAATTAAATTAAATTAAATTAAATCAAATTAATTAAACATCGAATCAAATTAAATTAAATTAAACTAAATATAAAGCAACTTGAACACTATTCCAAATTTAAACCCTTTAACTTAAATCAAATCATTTGAATACTTAATTTACCCTTGAAAGCTTTGATTATTATAACTCTAAATGAAACATTAAATGGAGTGTTACTTCACTCATAGGATATTCGAATGTCTAGTTCAGCTGAAGCGAGTTAACAAGACTTGAAAACCTCGGACGATCGATTCATTTATATAATTAAATTCATTTGGACTTAAAATAATCCTAGAAATATTGAAAAGATGTTTAAGATCCTTCTTAAGCACTTCCTCGATATGATAGGATATTTATAAGAACAATTGAATTTGATTATTCTTTGATGAAGAAAATCGTCCTTAAACAAAACCAAAGAACACTAGACGTCATAGGAGATGACTAGGTATAGGATTAGGAATTTGGTAGAAAACCATAACCTTTCCCTTAGCTTTACCTAGGAACTTGCTTAAATATTCTAATTGTGTTTTAAGTGCGGCTTGGGATGACGGGAAGACCCTCAGGGTACGCTTTTATTTTATTGCAATTTACTTTCTTGCAATTTACTTTCTTGCAATTTACTTTATTGCAAATGCATTTTACTTTTCTTGCATGATAAAACAACGAGTTGCATGAAAACCCGCACCTTTAGGATAGCCCATAAAGCTGAAACCAAAATTAAGTTAAAAGTCATTGCAAGATAAAATTCACCGCCACAACATTTCAAAATATAAAACAACTCGAAAATTTAATCACAAACAGAACACAAAACTACAATTACAACTAAATTAAAACGTCTTGTTGGATGATCGGGAATACCTCGGATGATGTAACCTACGTGTTGCTAACGGGATTTCCCGCGGTGCTAAATGAAAGTGTGGAACTCATTCGAGTTGAGTTTAGCAAATTCATACTGGACTAAGTGAATCCGATAAAAATAATGATGCCGGAAGGATGGAACCGTGGGATCTTAACCGGTGTCGTTATAATCGACTTTAAGATTTGTTTTAAATAAAACATAAAAAACACTTGGAAATTAAGATTTTCTCTAAACCAAAACACTTTTCTCGATCTCATGATTTATGGTTTCTAAAACTAAACCTCTGCGACAACAAGGAGCTCGGAGCATGGTGGGCGGCACGACCATCGTCATCAGCAAAACACGAGTCTACTTCAGCAAAACTTTCCTAGAATTAAAACAACCGAAGCCATAGGACTTCGAGGTAGCTTGCCTAGTGCAACATAAATCCTCAACTCTTCGTTAGGCATTTGCATTGCAAATTAAGCCCTAGCTAGGTCTTAGGATTCCGAGGTAGTCGTCAGATACGACAATAAACCCTCACATCTTCTAGGTTATTTGTTTGATTTTATCATACAAATATAAGCCTAATTAATTGAAATTGGCGAGATTGAAATATCGAATAAACATTAGGACTTTCCTAAATTCAAGACGAAACGATAGGATAGTCGGGAAATTATCGAAGTTCACTTCGAATCGGTGATTTCTCCTACCTTTCTTCCTTTGGATTCACAAAACAAAATGTTCCAAAAATTTGATCCATTCCTATTGAAACTCCAAAATTCGATCTTTGAAAACCTTAAACTTTGAAATTCTTGAGAGCGAGAATCATTGATTATTATCGAGAGTTTTCTTAGGTGATTCCGTCACTTAAGATGTAATTAACTATAGGGGCTTGCCCTTATAGGGAATTTTAAAGAACCCGGGTAATATAAACCACTGTTTAATGTTTTCATATTAAGCGGGGAAACTTGTCGGCTTATAAAATTGGTTCGCGGACCAAACGGATGTCACTAATCTTCTAGTTTATTTAATCGAAGCCCCACCATCGAGCGGTGTGTCTATCCTTAGGGATAGATACACGGTTTGTGGTGCGGTGCTCGTTTATATAAACTATTTGGGATGTGAGATCGGTTTAATCTCATATCTTAAAACCTTCGAATTTAAAATTATTTTCAAAATCAAATACTACTTTTCAAATTATTTATTTTAATTAAATTAAAAATTCGCCGACGATTTACGTTAGGCGACCCCTCTTCAAAATAAAACACGACCTAAAAATATGCCGCACGGGATTTACGGCGACTCCTGTGAGGAAAATTCCTCTCTCCATTATAATCGAAATAATTCTGCTTTCAAAAATCGGTAGTGTATCCATGTCCACTAATGGATCGAACTACCCTTCTTTCCGTTGGAATACTATGTTCATTTCTATCTTGAACAAGTATAGCCAACATTCTCTCGGATTTAGGAGCCCTTTGTTTAGACACCCCTAAACGAGAGAGGTTCGAGATCCTTTTACCTCATTTACGAGGTGGGGTGGACCCCGATAGGTGTTAGTTTAGGAGTGATCCTTCGAGTCGGGAAGTCTTGCTTAAGACTTTCTTTTCCTTTACGAATCGGATTCCTTACCTTCTACTACACCTTTGAACATTCCGTTCTAAATAAACAAACCCTCTAATAAGTGATTCTTTTAACAAATGAATAAATACATGAACAAAGAATGAGTTCGGACTCTTTTCAATTCCTTTCTTTTCGTCTACAAAGAAAAGAAGCATAACTTGGGACGACAACCGGAATCTACCTTGCGAAATGGAAGCCCCGAAACTGATTTTCTCCTTCACCAACGGATTGGACTTCGACTGTCCATAAGGATGAGCTGCCCGACAATGGGGTCATCCGATTTGGACGAGGATTTGGCTACGAACGTCGAAGTCACCGAGCGTCTCCCTCTTTGCAGCGACGAACAAGGTATCGAAGGCGAGGAACCATTGCTTGAGTTCGACCTTAGGTCGATCCAGAGTTTCCTCCCCTGCAAAGGGTCCGACTAGGAGAATCTTGCTTGTCCGCGGGAGGAGTCATTCTCACTACCCCCTTTGGTCTAGTTGTTTACGCACCTGCCCGACTTACGCAAATCGAAGGGAAAGAAATCCGGAACTATGGTAAACTTGTTACCGTGGAGGGTACGGATCTTCTGTAAGACCTTGTCTTCGAAATCGGGTCCGGTTCGAAGATTCCGTCGTCGACAAAGACCCGAAGAAGAAATAGAAATAGAAGGATCGCCGGGGAAGCCGGAGAGCTGGCGAGATTGCCTTCTGGAGGAAATTCCGAGTTGCCGGAATATACACCGCTACCGGAATATACACCCTTTGCTGACTACATACCACTTTTGGGAGGAAGCGGGTTCCATCCCCTCTCCGCCGCGAGAGGATGAAGAGAATGTTCGAAAGATTCTTTGCCACATTACCACGGCCCGCATACTACAACGATAGCCGCAAGAAAGAATCGAACTACGCCGTTTGCTCGGCTGCAAACTTTGGTAGAAAAGCTAGCGAAGAAGGAAAGCTGCCCGTGTCGGAAATTCTACGAAGGATAGGGCGGGTGCCGATCAAATCCCGTCTTGGGCCCCGAGTAGAACCCGCCGTCATGATAGAAAAGCCAAGCAAGAGAATGAAGGCTAGCCCGCTGTCGTAGTATCGGGGTTACGGATTAGGGAGGATACCACCTTCCGGCATTTGGCAGATAGACCATGCGGTCGTAGACCTTCTGCTGCTAGAAGGATGGTGTGGCGTCCCACTACGGGGCGATTGAGGCCGAAACGACGGCCAGAAAGAAAGTCTCGCCGGGAGGCTGGAATGCGAAGAAAGTGCTCTTGCGATGAAGGGGACTCGTGAAAAAAGGACCGGCAACCATCGCATGACAACCACGAAGATACACGAAAGCTCCGCTAGAAGATGCCATGGAAAAGTTGAGAACCGAGCATCAGACGGTTGGCAAAAGAAAGAGAAGAAAAGTTCGGAGATGAGATCGACTCATCGGAATTCATGGACAACGAATATGCGAGAAATCAACATGGTTGAGACACGAGCTTCATCATCTTCTCGAGGTGCTCTGCGGCCGCGAAGAGAGGAGCCGGAGCGATGAAGAGACGGCTTCGGGGAAAAGGACGACACGATCGCTCGAATGGCGAAGAGGATGGAAGAGATGGCCGTAGCTCTAGCCACTCTCCAAAGTCGAGTACAACCACATAGAGAGACACCCCCGAAGTCATTCACATCGTAGACGGAGGAAAGGAAATTACATCCGTCGATGGGGATGACCAGTGAAAAAGGATACAACACAAAGTATGATCCACGAAAAGGATATCAAGAACTTGGTAGAACGGCGAGTGCGAGAAGCCCTAGCACAATCGAAGAACGGGACATCTATTCGGACGGGTAGACCTTGCCGGAAGGAGTCGGCGATATCCGATACCCGAAGGGCTTCGTACCACCTCGGTTTAAGACCTTCGACGGAACCGGGAACCCCCGACGGCATGTTGCACACTTTCGTGCCGGTTGTTGCAATGCCGGCGGGAGCGATGCGCTACTCTTCCGACGGTTCGTTAGCGATGCATCGGGAATCGCCTTCGGCGGGTATGCGGGAGTACCCGACGGATGCAGTAAAGACATTCTCGAGCTAGAGAGCCTCTTCATTAAGCGATTTGCGGAGCTCGGCACCACATCACTATAGGTGATTTAGTGGTAGAGAAACAAAGGCCGAATGAAACTCTAGTGGATTACATACTTCGATGGAGAAATTTAAGTATGAAGTGTGAACCACAAGCTGCAAGAACAACATGCGGTCGGCATCTTGCTTAAAAGCATTCACGGCCCGATAGCACTTCTCCTCGAGGGATTCACTATTAAGACTTTTGAGAAGTTGTTAAGCAAGGCCGGAAGCTTGCAAGAAGAGGCGAAGCAATTAAGTTTTGCCGACAAGACGGACAAGCGAGAAGCCGGTGAAGACTTTCGAAAAGAAATGCGGGGTCGTTGCGGCGGTTGACGAAGGCAAACAACCGATCGCAAATACCACCAGAACGGCCGCGGCAACCACAACAAAATTACCGGCAACCCCGGTCCGGCTATCGGTCGTCTCCGCGGTATGAACAACCGTCTCGTCCGCAACGTACATTGAGGGAGCTTCGAGCGAGAGAATATCCGTTCAAAAATGAAGCGAGTACCAAAGATGTTCCGTAGCTTAATGAAAACTCCGGATTTCCGAGCTGCCGAGCCCAAAGACCGGAGGAAGTCAACAAGAAAGGTGATCCCAACTTTTGCCCCTACCATCGGATGCTTGGGCACAAGATAGAAGGCTGCATTACCTTCAAAAGTTGGCTCGACGACAACCTTCGGAAAGGAAATATAACAATCCCGAAGGAGTACATGAAGGAACCCCGAAAAGGAGGTTCAGTCGATGTTATCTCAGCCGATCCCGTCATTCCGATAGATCCACTATGCAGCGACGATGGATGGACTACCGCACGGACGAGATCTTCGAAGAAGATTTTAGACAACATCCGAACCGCTTCGGTGCGAGCTTCGATTCGAGTTCGAGACACTGTTAAGCCGGTACTATCACTTGCGATAGAAGAACCACCTCGACGGGAGACAATCGAAGAGAAGAAGAAAATTGACGAAGAAGAGGGGACCGAGATTCCTAAGGCTAGACTAGGGGCTGCTTATCCTAGGATAGTTGTTTCCGATTCGGGGGAGAAATCCCTCGAACCTCGATTTTGTATGATTATCTGCTCACTTCGGTGGGATCATATAATGATAAGGGTGATGGCGTTGGCTACGTTTTGATTCATTTCTAACGATTACGTAACTAGCGACAATCCGGGCGTCGATTTCGATACCAACAACAATTCTCAAATCATACATGATCTCGACGATCACAATGACGAAGAAGGCATCCATCGAGGAGGCTACGAGAGTTCGACGAGCAACGGATCTATGCGCGAGTTTCGAGGAGCTCCGGTTACGATAGAGTTAGAGCCTTCGGATTTGGAAGATAATCCGAGAAGAGCCGGTCATTCCGATTCGGGAGGAGACACCGAGCAAACTCGATACTAGATTCGGAAGAAATTACGAAGTCGACCTAAGAAGTGGAAAAGTTCTACCTCCGAGAATGGGTCCGAAAGACAAAGGAAAGCGGTGGTTGTTCAGAAGAACCAACCGGCGGAAAGACATACCCATTCGAGAAGAAGCGGAGACGCGGGGAGAACAAAGTGGACTACAACGTGCTAGCCCATCTTAGGAAACTACCGGCCAAGGCCGAGCATCTACGATGCTCTCATCTTATCGAAAGGAGATGAGAGAAGCTCGATCGAGGCCTTACTTGATCCGGAAATTTGCTTAGCTCGAATGGCCGGAGATTCCTTAGATGAGGTTTGCTCGTTAAAGGAACGGCGAGGTGTCACCTTCACGGACAATGACCTACTACTTGGGACGGCGGATCATGACCGACCGTTGTACATTTCGATTACAATTGGGAAGTTTACGCTCTCCGAGTATTGGTGGATCCGGGAGCATCAATCAATATAATGAGTCTTCGAACACTAGCATACTTGGAAATTGATGCTCGTGAGCTCGAGGCCGACAAAATGTTATTAAGAGGATTCGACGAGAAAGGAGAAAGAGCCCTCGGGTCAATAACGCTGCGATGAAGACCGGTGATTTAGCAAAGACAACCGCAAAATTTCATATAATCGATTCGAAACGTCGTTCAACGCTCTCTTGGGCCGACCATGGATACATGAAAACGGGATGGTACCATCATCTCTGCATCGGTGCATCAAATATTACGATGGAGGGGAACGAGTGCATCAAAGGAGACTTACAACCATTCTCCGTACATGAAATTGGAATCCATGAAGATGCGGCTTATTATGCACCGCCAAGAAAACAATCTTCTCGGGAGATACCGTAACAAATGAAGCAAAGAAAGTTCGGGACAACGAAGAACACGAAGTTCTAGTCCAACGATCACTCACCACTCCCTTCGGCGAGATGGTGAAGGTTTCTCCACGACTCGCATCCGAGGTCGAGGCCGGGGACGAGGCCGTGGTAGAGACACTAGGACAATTGGACGAGAAGAAACCAACCATCAATGTTGATTGGGATGATAGTTACGAAGAAGAAAAAGAAATCAAGCAAGAAGCGGCAACAATAAGTCGAAAGAAGCCGCAATACAAGATCTCCTCGAAGATGAAAAGAACGAAGAATACAAATCAATGTACGAGAAGATTAACCACTACGTACATACTATGACCCTAACTCCGATCCATTCTAATAAGATCGAGGGTATGGAGGTCGAAGAGGTACGTAGTGACGGTGCAAAGCCGATCAAATTCTACCGTGGTGCTTCTTCCTCCAAAGCGAAAATAATGTACAATTCGAAGATGTCACTTCATCAGAATTAATGGAATTACCTTTTGAGTGGTACTCTTCCTGTGTTCAAAATTTAATTCAACGTGGTTTCTTACCTCGACAATGGACAAAAGGCCAATCACAACATTTTGAAAAGTTATGGAATAACTCCGGCCGTCCTCCGATTCAAAGTATGGACTCGGATTCGGCACGGTAGGGTCGGTTGACGATGCTGAATTTTGCTTGGTTGTCACTTGCAAGTCCAATGAAAGCTGCATGGAAACTACGGACGAACTCGAAGATTTACAAATTGGAGACGCTCCACAGAATTCGAAGAAGAAATCAAATCCACGATAGATGAGTTAACGGAAGTTAACTTGGGTACTAGCGAAGAGCCTAGACCTACCTTTGTTAGCTCCTTACTCGATAAAGAAGACTCCGAAGAAATAATCAAGTTATTAATGGAATTTAAAGATCTGTTTTGCTTGGAGCTACGATGAAATGCCGAGGATTAGCCCCGGAGGTTGCGGTCCATAAGCTAGGAGTGGATCCTACTACAGTTCCGGTCGGACGAGGTCCCGGAAGAATGCGTCTGGAAATCGAACAACAAGTCATAGCCGAAGTTAAAAAGCTAATAGACGCTAAATTTGTCGCGTGAAGAACAATACCCGACTTGGTTAGCCAATGTGGTGCCGGTCGAAAGAAGAATGGTCGGATCGGAATTTGTGTGGACTTCGAGAGATTTAAACAAGGCATGTCCAAAAGATGAATTCCTCTACCGATTCCAGGCGATGATCGATATTGCTTCGACACATGAAATATTCTCATTCATGGATGGATCTTCAGGATACAACCGGATAAAAATGGCTCCGAGAAGATGAAAAGCTTACGGCATTCGGAACGCCGATCGGAGTATTTTGCTACACGGTGATGCCATTCGGACCCGAAGAACGCGGGAGCGACTTACCAAAGAGCAATGACAAGAATTTTTGATGATCTCATCCACAATCAAGTCGAGTGCTACGTGGACGATGTCGTCATCAAAAGCAAAGTAAAGGAAAACCACACTGTATGATTTGAGAATTGTTTTCGAACGATTAAGACAATTTAACCTTAAGATGAATCCCTTAAAATGCGCCTTCGGCGTCACCTCCGGGAAATTCTTAGGATTCGTTGTCCGACATCGTGGAATTGAAATCGACCCGGAGAAGATTAAAGCCATCTTAGAAATGCCGCCTCCCGAAAACCTTAAAACAACTACGATCTTTTCAAGGAAGCTGGCATATCTTCGACGCTTTATCTCGAGCACTGTCGGGTAGGTGTCGGCCTTTCTCGGCACTAGTTAAAAAGGACGCCAAATTTATTTGGGAAGAGAAATGCCAGAAGGCCTTCGAAGACATTAAACAATATTTAATGACACCTCCTGTCTTAGCGGCCCCGATCTCGGGTAGACCGGCGATACTTTACACCGCGGCTCTAGACGACTCTCTCGGAGCCATGTTGGCAGGGTCGATGATGAGGGTAAAGAAAATGCTCTTTACTACTTAAGCCGTCGTTTACTTCCGACGGAAGTAAGGTATCCCGCAATTGAAAAGCATTGTTTGGCCACGATCTTCGCCGCTCAAAGCTCGGGCACTACATGCTTTCTCATAAGGTCAACTTGATTTCGAAGTTTAATCCATTGCGATACTTGATGACTCGTCCAACACTTTCGGCGGACTTGCCGGATGGTCGATGATATTATTGCAATTCGATATAACTTTCGTGCCTCTGCGTGCCGTAAAGGGACAAGTCTTAGCGGACTTCCTCGCGGCACACCCTTTGCGGCCGAATCTCCTCTCGATGACGATGCGCCGGATGAACAAATAATGAGCCTAGAAGACCACTGATGATCGACGTTGGGAATTGTATTTCGACGGAGCATCTTCGGCACACAAAGACGAAGAATCGCAAGTGATAGTGCCGGTAAGGCGAGGAATCGGGCTAATCTTTATAACACCGGAGCGGGGGATGTTAAGATACTCCTACCACTTGACAGAACCGTGTACAAACAACGAAGCGAGAATACGAAGCCCTCATAACGGGATTGGAATTAACCATTCGAATGGGGATAACGGACATCGACATCTACGGGGATTCACGGTTAATCATTCGACGGATCGCCGGACAATACGGAGATTTTTAAACCAAGACTCGAACAATACTTCCGGTATGCCATACGAGTTGTTGGAACAGATTCCAAATGTGACGATCTACAAAATTCCTAGAAAAGAGAATGCTTTAGCGAGATGCTTTAGCCCGTCTCGCAAAAGAATTTGCTGTTTGCAAGATGAATCGGTGGAAGTGTCGGTTCACGGACGTCGGAGTCCTATCACGGCTTGACATAGACACGATACACAAATCGGAAAAAGAAAAAGAATCGGTTGCGGCGGTGACGGAAAACACGGAAGATTGGCGACGGCCATTGATGAACTACACACGAACGGGAAAGCTACCGGACGATAGGTCGGCTGGCCCATCGAGATCAAGAAAAGAACTACTGTCTTACGCATTAATAAACAACACATTATACGGAAGGTCTTTTGATCGAAATGTGGCTAAGGTGCCTAAGCGGGTACGAGGCCCGTGAAATTGTTAAAGAGGTGCATTCGGGACTCTGTGGCGCTCACCGGTCGGGTCCAAGATGAAAATGAAAATTAAAAGACTAGGGTACTACGGCCCTCGATGATGACCGATTGCATGAAAATCGCGAGAGGCGTCACCAATGCCAAGTGCACGGGTGGTTCTACATCAACCTCCAAATGTGCTACACCGACAATTGCGTCGTGGCCATTTGAATGTTGGGGCACGAGATATAGTGGGTCCGATAGAACCACCATCTTCGAAAGGACATCGTTTCATTCTTGCGGCTACGGATTACTTTTCCGAGTGGGCGAAGCAGTTCCACTTAGAGAAGTGAAAGCACACCACGTGCTACCGGTTTTCAAGAACCAAGTTGTCTACCGTTTCGGAGTGCCGCGCGGGATCATCTCGGATAATGGGTCGGCATTCGGAAGCACACAAATCAACAATTTTGTCGGGAGACACGGAATCGGCGGCGATACTCGACAATTTACTACCCGAGAGCAAACGGCCTCGGCGAGGCTTTTAATAAAACTCTCGTTCAAATCTTAAAGAAAACCTTGGACGATAATAAGAGAAATTGGCACGAGAAATTGTTAGAAGCCTTATGGGCCTGCGGACGACCTTCGAACTCCTACTCGAAGCTACACCTTACGCTCGGTGTATGGGTCCGAGCGATGTTACCTTTAGAGGTTCGGCTTCCTTCACTCGGAATTGCGGTTGCAAACAAGATCACGACGAAGAAAACGCCGGACTACGACTCGAAGAATTAGAAAGCTTGGAAGGGAAAAGACTTGCGGCGCAACGAAATTTAGAACTATACTCGAAGCTAAGATGGTTCGAAGCCCATGACAAGGCGGGTCCGCCCGAGAACCTTGAAGTTGGTGATTTAGTTCTCGTTCTCAGAGACCTATTCTTGCACACCGCAAGATAGGAGGAAAATTTGAACCCACTTGGGAAGGACCGTTTGTGGTTGAAGCGGTATACTCGGGAGGTTCCTACCGGCTAGTGAATTGCCGGGGAGAACGACATATGCTTCCGATCAACGGACGATACTTGAAAAAATATTACTGCTACCGATGTTTCGAAGGAATGAATTCTTCATCCCTAAGAAACACGGGTGAAGTAATTACTTATGATTGGGTCCGAACCCAAAAAATAATAAAATGTGCTAAGATAAATAAAATCATGATAATTAAGTTTTCCTTGTTTTCTTTTTCAAATCAAAATCTCTTCCCTCATCTTATCCTACTTCATTCTGTTAAATTTCAAAATATAAGAATAATAAAAAAATGTATCTTTAATAAACATTTTCTTAATGTTCTTGTTCTTAGTACGACCACGATCCTTTTCCTTGTCTTTTCGCGGGGAAATGTCGAACGGGCGGTTGGTCTTGAACTTTAAGAATGGCGTAAGCCTTGCACTCGATGAAAGAGGGTGAAAGATGGAGCGATAATCGAGATTGACTCGGATTTCGCACCGGCGGAGCCTACGATACGAGGAAAGTGAGTCGGGTCCCGATTAGCAGAGAAGAACTGCCGGGCGAACGGTGATGAAAGTGGGTGGCCCAAGCCACCAATCAACAACGAGAAAAGAAAAGCAAACACCGAAGAAGACAAGAAAATGAAGTCCGTAGTCACTACGGCGGAGGGCGAGGCTTGTCGGCGCCGCGCCCGCGAGAGATTCAGAAGTTCGGAGGGCTACTCTCGCGACCACGCAACGAAGAAATAAGAATCGCCGCATCCGTAAAATGTTAACAAAACTAGGCTGCGGACCGGCGCGACGAGACAGGCTGCTAATGCCGGCACTCACATTTCGAGGACACCGGTTCACCGAGGAACACGAAAAAGGAGGCCGGCTCCTAGAATAACGAGAAGAACCGGGGAAATCTCCGGAAGATCGGAAGAAAGAAGGCTACCACGCCACCGGATAGAACCACCGGCGGTGCATGACCTTGTTGCGAAGCAACCCGGGGGATGTCCCGACGGGCATCATCCACGAGGAGCCGAGGTATGCGGGGGAACGTGAAGGGATTGAACCATATATCCCACAATATGTCACAAGGCCTCGCCATCTGCAGATCATTCCGGAATACGAACGTGGAGAGGATGCGAGAATGTTGAAAAGAAAACTTTCGAATACTTCGAGAGAATTAAAGGAAGAAGAATCAACATACTAGAAGGCCTCGAGCTACACACAGACGTATTCTCGGAAGTATGAACAACGGCAAATCGTGGATATGTATCCGGGATACGAAAAGAATGGGCCGAGCGAGGCCGCATGAGGGAAAATACATACTCGGAACCCCGGAGATGGATGCCGGGGAAAGGAAGAATCACGATACGATGCGGATGCTTGCTACAACTTGCTTGAAGACGGGAAGGGAAACCCACCGGGGATACTTCGTCATGGGCAAGTAGATCCGATGCCATTAGTTATCGAGAGAATGGTGAAAAGATTGATAACATGGAGGGTACTGCCGGCCGGTTGCATACCCAATAGCTGCATTATCAACATCTACAAACGGGGTGAGCTGCATACCCCCACATATTGATCACCACGACTTCGTCGGACCTTTACCGCACGGTCTCTTTCTTGAATGAGTGCAACATCATGTTCGGATCGACCTCCGGATAGCGAGGCCCGGGTGAGTTCCGAGGGCCGGTAAAGATACCTTTACCGGTGGGTTCCGTCATGATCTGCGAGGTAACGGAGCGGATATCGCAAAGCATTGCATACCGGGGTGCCGGTGGAGCGAATCTCGGTTACTTTCGGGGAGGATGGACGACGGCAAAATACCTTACCATTTCCGACCGGATCCGAGCTAGAGAACCTCCGGCCTTACGGTCGTGAGTTACATGGGAAATATCACACCTCCGACGTACATCCAGTCGGCATCCTTGCCGAGGATGGCTTGGAAGGTGATGTTATTGACCATGTACCTCACTATTCGGACATGGATTTTTGACGGATGATTCTTTTGATGGATCAACAAAGATCATACACGATCCGTTTTGAGTCTACATGGATTGTATGAAATATATTCCGGATCGAGTTGTACGACGTATTTTCAACATGATTGGAATGAAAGTGACCATGTCGCGTTTTTGGCCTTCACCTCTTTTGTGCAAATTGATTGGGAAACGCCATTAAAGTTAAATGAACTTCGAACAAAGAACGAGAAAAAGAAAAAAAGAGAATAAAAGAAAATTTTTTTAAAAAAAAAAAAATGCGAAAAATGACAAACACCAAGTTCACATGAACATTAAATAAACAACAAAATAAAATTTGAACCATTAAAAGATAAACGAAATCAACACAAATCTCAAATTCAATCTTTCCAAATTCCGAATCAAATTTCAATCTTTTGAACTTCAAAATCAAATTCTATCCTTCCGAACTTCAAATCGAATCTCGATCAAATTCGAATCCACTCTCGATCAAATTTCAAATTTGATCTTCCCAAATCTCGAATCAAATTCTCGATCGAAATCCAAATCCAATCTCGATCGAGTTTCGAACTTGATCTTTCAAATTTCAAATCAAATCTTAAATCAAGTTTCGATCGAGTTCAAACTCATCCTTCCAAATTTCAAATTTCCGAATTCAATCTTTCCGAGCGATTTCGAATCTCGATCAATTCGAATTCGAATCTGATCTTCCAGATCTCGAATCGAATCTCAATCGAAATCATCGAATTCAAAACTTTTGGGTCGAGGATTTTACATCCAAGGCTTGCTTTGCTCAGGATTCTCTTCCTATTGCAGCTGAAATACATCAAAATTCAAACTTTTGGGTCGAGGATTTTACATCAGAAGCTGTACTTGCTTAGGATTCTCTTCTGTTGCCTTTGAAATACATCAAAATTCAAAACTTTTGGGTCGAGGATTTTACATCCAAGACTGCCTTTGCTTTAGGATTCTCTTCTATTGCCTTTGAAATACATCAAAATTCAAACTTTTGGGTCGAGGATTTTACATCCAGAACATTGCCTTGCTAGGATTCTCTTCCTATTGCCTTTGAAATACATCGAAATTCAAACCTTTTGGGTCGAGGATTTTACATCAAAGTGCCTTGCTTTAGGATTCTCTTCCTATTGCCTTTGAAATACATCAAAATTCAAAACTTTTGAGTTCGAGAGATTTTACATCCGAACGAACTAGTCTTTGCATATGCTAGGATTCTCTTCTGTTACCTTTGAAATACATCAAAATTCAAACTTTTGGGTCGAGGATTTTACATCCAGTACCTTTTAGGATTCTCTTCTGTTGCCTTTGAAATACATCAAAATTCAAAACCTTTTGGGTCGAGGATTTTACATCCAAGTACTTGCACTTGCTTTAGGATTCTCTTCTGTTGCCTTTGAAATACATCAAAATTCAAACCTTTTGAGTCGAGGATTTTACATCCAGAGCTACCTTTGCTAGGATTCTCTTCCTATTGCCTTGAAATCATCAAATTCAACCTTTGGGTCGAGATTTTATCAAGCTTGCTTTAGGATCTCTTCTATGCTTGAAATACATCGAAATCTAACTTTTGAGTCGAGGATTTTACATCCAAGCGCCTTGCTTTAGGATTCTCTTCCTATTGCCTTTGAAATACATCAAAATTTAACCTTTGGGTCGAGGATTTTACATCAGAGACTGCATTGCTTTAGGATCTTTTCCCTATCGCAATGAAATACATCACATCGAAATCAAACTCTTGAGGTTAAGGATTTTACATCCAACACCGCTTTGCTGCGAGATCTCTTCTCATTGCAACGATTCAATCTAATCGATTCAATTTTCTTTCGAGGTTGGAGATGTTACATCTAAAACCTCGAAATCTAATTTTCATTTCAAATCGAATCCCTCAAATTAATTTTGACAAAACTTCAATCTAAATTGAAACTCCGAACTAAAATTTAAACTCACACATCAAAACATAAATTGAAGCAAAATAAAATCTAAATCGAAATTCCCCGAGATCATGTGATTTGGGATTCACCTCCTTTTCCTTTCCCCGGCGAGAGTTCGAGAATCTCCGGTTCCGAGAGATATACTTGACACTCCCAGCGAAAGCTCTTCTACTTCGTCTCAAGTTCGTCACTTGGACATACTGTGTTGGTTTTGTTGATCGCTTCGGTCAACACCGATACGCGCGGTGTGCTCCGTCGGCTCACCACACCTATTGGGGGTCCATTTGTTGACCTCATTTTTGATGAGGTCTTCCTTTTCTTCTTTTTAGTGCTTAGGATCTAGCCTTAGGCTTTTCCTTTGACTATCTTAGAGGACTAGAATTGGGACCCGCCTTTTAGAAATTCAAACCACTTCTAAACTCCTGCAAACTCCACAAACTTGACTATAGACCCCTAATCACCTAGAGGGTTGAAATCGAATATGGAAGTTTAAAGGATGAGTTCTATAGGACTCTTTGGCCTTAGGGCCCTTACTAGGTGGCTTGGTGCGATGAAGGGGCTGACATACACTACACTTACACACTACATTTCCACACACTTCCTAAAACCACACCCATACCCAACTTGACCTCTGACTCATGTAGGTGATTCACATGGATGGTCCTTAACCCCTAAGCCCTTGGGCTAAGAGGGTTAGGAACAACATAGTGAATGCCTCGAAATGAGTCCTTTCATGGCTCATATGGGCTTGAAATGGCTTCATGGCTCAACCAAAATGATTTCACCCCACCCAAATTCACCCAATCTTCAATTTCCCAAATTTTCGATTTTTGACCCAGGGACCCTACACTACTAAGCTACTGCAAGCACTTGAATTACCCAATTTTTGCAAAATCTCCAAATTACCTAAAATTTTCCAAAATCAATCCCAAACACCTCCACATCACTCAAATTGATCATCCATACCCAAAAATACCAAAAATTCCAAAAATACCCCCAATACCCTCCAAATACCCAAAATACCCTTCTTGGCCTAAAAATCCAAAAATTCAGAAAATTCCCAGAAAATTCCAGAAAATCCCAAATATTCCCAATTTCATTTTGTCCAACTACACCATGGGCCAATTTTGTCAATTTACCCTACTTTTGTCAAAACCCCCAAATTGACCCATTTTAACCCGAAAGTGGACCCGATGTCAAACCAAACCTACCCAATTGACCCCAATTTTGGTCCAATTCAATTCTAAACTTCAATTCAACATTCCCAATACCAATTTAGACCAAATCCAAGTCCAATTTGATTGACATTTGGATCAATTTCACTTTGGGCCTTAAAGCCCGAATTTGGACCCATGACCCAAACTTAGCCCAAACTAACCCAATTCAACTCCAATTAACCCCAAATCTTTTCTAAACCTTCCTTAACATCCTCATAAACAAAACACTAACATGATTTGCCCAAGATTTTGACCCAAACCCCACTCGAATTCAACCCCAAAATCAAAAAGCCCAATTTTGACCTAAACCCAAATCTAACCCAAATAGGCCCAAACCTCAAAATTAAAACCCAACCAAAGCCAAAACCTCTTTGAAACACTCCCATAAACATTTCTTAATATTTATTTTACATCAATTTCAACCCTAGCCCAACATTGGCCCAAGTTAGCCCAATTTGACCTACATTGGCCCATTCACAAATAAATCCAAATCCAACCCGATTCAAGTCCAAACTACCCTAAATTTGCTTCAAGTCACTCATGACACATCCATAAGCTAAACCCAATAATTATTTGGCCCAACCTCTTTACAAAATTTCATCCCATAAATCACATTCTTAAAATTCGAAAGCCACTTTCCTAATCCATCTTAAAAGCCCATTTCCTTCAAAATTCAAAAGCCCAAATTCTTCCAAAGGCCCATATGACATCTCCCCTCATCATACATTTCAATTAAAATCCATTACCTAAGTCCTAAATTCATCATCAAATAATTCCAAATCAAGCCTCATGCCAAATCACCATCTAAATACCAAAATTTTCCTTAAATCCATTTCCATGAAATTGACTTTACCTTTTCCCAAAGCCAAATGGAGCCATGAACGAGCCATGCATCAAGCCATATGCAAGCCATGAGAGCCTCTTTACATGTCATCATGTCCATTTTGGGCAAAAGGAGGGAGCTCTTTCCTTAACTCCTCTAAAGGTGGTTAACCACTTAATCATGATTCACACTAAACCATGCTTAAGCCTAATTCGTACTTGGATTGTGACTTGACCATTCCTTCTAGGCTGATCCAAATCACTTTCTCCTCGGCCTAAACCAGAGCCTTGGGATGGTGCACCTAGCCCGAAATGGGTGGGTTGACCCATTTAGAGTCCAAATGCAGCCATGCCCCATTCCACTTTGGATCAAACGCCTTTACACATGTCCATAGCTCGATTGATTGCACTAAACCTCAGCCACGACCACCTGACCACGATGGTGACCCATTGCACAGCCGGCCGGCCACCGGGCCGCCGGAAAACACCATGGCCGAGAGCTCACATGTGAGCCAACATTGAAATTCTCACTTGCTGAGCTGCCCCATCCCTAGTGGTCACCATGGCTGATCTTCTCCTCACCGGAGCAGGCGATCCCGAGCCCTAACTCTCTACGGGAGGCCTCCCGGCCTCTCTGATTTAAACTCCGCCCCTCTCGGCCATGAGGAGAGCCGAAGCACAAACCTTGCCGAAACTGCGCAAAATTGTTCCGAACCCTTCACCATCCTTAGAGCGAGTTGATCCCCGGTGTCGATTTGCCCCAATCCCACCGACGAGCCCGATTTCTCGGCTGAAATTCCACCCAGAAACCGGGACACTTTGCCACGGTGAGCCAATTCCCAAATTGATTGGCTCTACACCTTCACTGGACCAGAGGAAGGTGTCCCACCGAAAGCCCCATCTCCGGGCCACCCGGTTGCTCCGGCCTCCGAGCTTTGTGATCGGGCTTGGTCGAAATCATATCCGGACAATTCACCGGACCGGGAGACTTCATGCGGAGCTTGCTGGGACCCGATCGAAGGTGCAACAACTCTCGGATTGAAGCCACACTTCTACGAGCTAAGGTATGAGCTAACTCTCCATCCCGAGCTACGGAGATTCTTCATTTCGAATGCCTTAGTTTCGATGCATGTTAGCCGTATAGATGTGTTCGTCTCTTCAAGACGAATCCATAGAGCATAAGAACATGAAAATCCAGTGAGAATCGAGTGAGATCTTAGGGATTTAGTGTGGACGGCTCTCGGGTGAGAACACTTGGGGACGATGAACGGATGCCGTCCATTCGATACACGCGCGCACGGACGGCCGAGGATTGCGTCGGACCGGGAGACGGTACGAGAACCGCGGGGCCGGGCTGCGCGACTCGGGTGGCGGCGTCGAATGGGAGCGCGACGCGTGTGCGTTCGGAGGCTGCCGAGGTTTCGGCGGCGCCGCGTGGATAAATAGAAAATTAGGGTATTTTCTTATTTATTTAATTCACTAAACTTCAAAAATCCATATCTTTGTGTAGAAAAATCACAAAAATAAAATAAAAATACCCCCTTGCTCGGTGAACGAGAGGAGAATAATGTGGAAAAGAAATCATTTAATTTAATTAAGTATTTTATTTTTTATGATTTATTTACTCTCTGCATACATTTAATTCTCCATGCATGTATACAATTCACCATGGCATGAGACCATAGGGCTTTTGAAGCCTCTGAACTTGGGAACATTCCACTGAATTTTCCAAGGTCGAGAGGCCATCTCTGTGAAAAGTTATTTATTTTTCAAATGCATGTTGCTGTTTTGAGTATTTTAATTCCAAAAATTAGCATGTTGTGAAATAAATTCTAGAAATATTTGGTGATGTTCCTTATGACCAGAGAACCACTAGGAAAAATAGGACTTGAGTTAATTCACTCAGATTAACCCTAATTGGCTTAAACACCCAAAATAGGTCTTTAATTAATTAGAGTTAACCAGGTATCAAATTGACTTGAAATCAATTCTCCACTGACCTTTAGGATCAGAGGAATCCACCATAAAAATTTGAGGTCGATTGGACTTGGTTAGCCCCACTAATTGGGTTGATTAAGCCACTTAGCCATTTTAAACTTTAAAAATTCATAACTTTTAAAATACTTTTTAAAAATTCACCAAATTGGTTTTGGAGCCTCTCTGATATCAGGGGAACCTAAGAAAATTAAAATTTCAATTTTCTAAAAAAGTTGATTTTTAATAATATTTTAATATTTTTAATAATTAAAAAATAATAAAAATCACAAAAATAATAAAATTCACCAAAATGTCACATTTTGAATTTTAATCACTTAGGAACAAATCCCACATTTTTCCTAAGTCTATTTAGTGAGATATTAAATTTTAAAGCCCTAGGGTAATTTTAAAATTAAAAAAAAAATGTATTTTCTAGCATTTTCACTAAAATAATTATTATAAATCATAGAAAAATCAGAAAATTGCAAAATTTGATTCTCTGGTTTCCTTGATATCAGAGAGATTTTTGAAAAATATAAAATCCATTTTTCAACATTTATTTTATTTTTAAATTAATTAACACTCCAAAACTCAAAATAATTATAATAAAAATAATATAATTCAAAAAATCACCAAAATTGGTCCAAGTGCTTCTCTGGTCATTAGGAATGTCCCCTAATTTTCTTAAGGACAGAAACTTTCCCTTGGTCATGTTATCAAATTTTCCTTGAAAATCTCTATTTTCCACCAAAAATAATTATATAAATAAATTAAATACAGAAAAATCACATTTTCTCCTCTCATGTCTTTATTGACATATGAGTGAAGTCACATAAAAATTTCAAGTTCATTTGAGTTCAATTTAGTGAGTTATGAAATTATTAAGCTTAAAGGGTAAAATGGTAATTAAAATCTTTAATCCTTAATTAAAACTTTAGGTTTAATAAAAAATCAACAAGTAAAATATTTGATCCTAATCTGATTTGGATGATTGAAATTTAAATAATTAAAGGGTAGAAACCCATTAAATAATTTTAAAATGATTAAACTTTAATTAAATAATAGATTAAATTTGGAAGAATAATAAAATTGGAATTATTAAAATAAGGGATCTTTATTAGGAAGAGATTTATTCTTTAATTTAAAAATCCCTAAATTAATTATATCAACTAATACTCGATTTTTAATTAAAATGATAACTCAAATTTAAAATATTAAAAGACTTAATTAAAATTATTAAAATCTTTTGAAATTTCAATTAAAATTAAAAATAAAGTAAATTAAAGATAAATTAAATTAAGATTAAATTAAATTTAATAATTAAATTAAATTAAATTAAACAATTAAATTAAATTAATTAAAATTAAATTAAATTAAATTAAACAATTAAATTAAATTAAATTAAATAATTAAATTAAATTAAATTAAATAATTAAATTAAATTAAATTAAATAAATTAAATTAAATTAAATTAAATTAAATTAAATTAAATTAAATTAAATTAAATAATTAAATTAAATTAAATTAAATCAAATTAATTAAACATCGAAATCAAATTAAATTAAATTAAACTAAATATAAAGCAACTTGAACACTTATTCAAATTTAAACTCTTTAACTTAAATCAAATCATTTGAATACTAATTTACCCTTGAAAGCTTTAGATTATTATAACTCCTAAATAAAACATTAAATGAAGTGTTACTTCACTCATAGGATATTCGAATGTCATAGTTCGCTGAGCGAGTTAACAAGACTTGAAAACCTCGGATGATCGATTCATTTATATAATTAAATTCATTTGGACTTAAAACAATCCTAGAAATATTGAAAAGATGTTTAAGATTCTTCTTAAGCACTTCCTCGATATGATAGGATATTTATAAGAACGATTGAATTTGATTATTCTTTGATGAAGAAAATCGTCCTTAAACTGAAACCAGAAGAACCTAGACGTCATAGGAGATGACTAGCTATAGGATTAGGAATTTGGTAGAAAACCATAACCTTTCCCTTAGCTTTACCTAGGAACTTGCTTAAATATTCTAATTGTGTTTTAAGTGCGGCTTGGGATGACGGGAAGACCCTCAGGGTACGCTTTTATTTTATTGCGATTTACTTTCTTGCAATTTACTTTCTTGCAATTTACTTTATTGCAAATGCATTTTACTTTTCTTGCATGATAAAACAACGGTTGCATGAAAACCCACACCTTTAGGATAGCCCCTAAAGCTGAAACCAAAATTAAGTTAAAAGTCATTGCGAGATAAAATTCACCGCCACGACATTTCAAAATATAAAACAACTCAAAATTTAATCACAAACAGAACACAAAACTACAATTACAACTAAATTAAAACGTCATGTTGGATGATCGGGAATACCTCGGATGATGTAACCTACGTGTTGCTAACGGGATTTCCGCGGTCTAAATGAAAGTGTGGAACTCATTCGGTTGAGTTTAGCAAATTCATACGGGACTAAGTGAATCCGATAAAAATAATGATGCGGAAGGATGGAACCGTGGGATCTTAACCGGTGTCGTTATAATCAACTTTAAGATTTGTTTTAAATAAAACATAAAAAACACTTGGAAATTAAGACTTTCTCTAAACCAAAACACTTTTCTCGATCTCACGATTTATGATTTCTAAAACTAAACCTCTGCGACAACAAGGAGCTCGGAGCATGGTGGGCGGCACGACCATCGTCATCAGCAAAACACTGAGTCTACTTCGAGCAAAACTTTCCTAGAATTAAAACAACCAAGCCATAGGACTTCGAGGTAGCTTGCACTAGTGCAACATAAATCCTCGACTCTTCGTTAGGCATTTGCATTGCAAATTAAGCCCTATACCGGTCTTAGGATTCCGAGGTAGTCGTCAGATACGACAATAAACCCTCACATCTTCTAGAGCTATTTGTTTGATTTTATCATACAAATATAAGCCCTAATTAATTGAAATTGGCGAGATTGAAATATCAAATAAACATTAGGACTTTCCTAAATTCAAGACGAACGATAGGATAGTCGGGAAATTATCGAAGTTCACTTCGAATCGAGTGATTTCTCCTACCTTTCTTCCTTTGGATTCACAAAACAAAATGTTCCAAAAATTTGATCCATTCCACTATTGAAACTCCAAAGTTCGATCTTTGAAAACCTTAAACTTTGAAATTCTTGAGAGCGAGAATCATTGATTATTATCGAGAGTTTTCTTAGGTGATTCCCGTCACTTAAGATGTAATTAACTATAGGGGCTTGCCCTTATAGGGAATTTTAAAGAACCCGAGTAATATAAACCTGTTTAATGTTTTCATATTAAGCGGGGAAACTTGTCGGCTTATAAAATTGGTTCGCGAGACCAAACGGATGTCACTAATCTTCTAGTTTATTTAATCGAGCCCCACCATCGAGCGGTGTGTACTATCCTTAGGGATAGGTACACGGTTTGTGGTGCGGTGCTCGTTTATATAAACTATTTGGGATGTGAGATCGGTTTAATCTCATATCTTAAAACCTTCAAATTTAAAATTATTTTCAAAATCAAATACTACTTTTCAAATTATTTATTTTAATTAAATTAAAAATTCGCCGACAGATTTACGGTTAGGCGACCCCTCTTCAAAATAAAACACGACCTAAAAATAAGCCGCACGGGATTTACGGCGACTCCGTCGGGGACAATTCCTCTCTCCATTATAATCGAAATAATTCGCTTTCAAAAATCGGTAGTGTATCCATGTCCACTAATGGATCAAACTACCCTTCTTTCCGTTGGAATACTATGTTCATTTCTATCTTGAACAAGCATAGCCGACATTCTCTCGGATTTAGGAGCCTTTGTTTAGATACCCCTAAACGAGAGAGGTTCGAGATCCTTTTACCTCATTTATGAGGTGGGGTGGACCCCGATAGGTGTTAGTTTAGGAGTGATCCTTCGAGTCGGGAAGTCTTGCTTAAGACTTTCTTTCCCTTTCCAACTCTGAATCGGATTCCTTACCTTCTCTACACCTTTGAACATTCCGTTCTAAATAAACAAACCCTCTAATAAGTGATTCTTTTAACAAATGATAAATACATGAACAAAGAATGAGTTCGGACTCTTTTCGATTCCTTTCTTTTCGTCTGAAGAAAAGAAGCATAACTTAGGACCGACAACCAGAATCTACCTTGCAGAAATGGAAGCCCGAAGCTGATTTTCTCCTTCACCAACGGATTGGACTTCGCTATCTATAAGGATGAGGCTGCCCGACAATGGGGTCATCCGATTTGGACGAGGATTTGAAAACATGAACGTCGAAGTCACCGACGTCTCCCTCTTTGCAGCGACGAACAAGGTATACGAGGCGAGGAACCACGCGCTGAGTTCGACCTTAGGTCGATCCAAGAGTTTCCTCCCCTGCAAAGGGTCCCGACTAGGAGAATGCTTGCTGTCCGCGGGAGGACATTCTCACTACCCCCAGCTGGTCTAGTTGTTCTGCACCTGCCCCGACTTACGCAAATCGAAGGGGAAAGGAATCCGGAACTATGATAAACCTGTTACCGTGGAGGGTACGGATCTTCTGTAAGACCTTCGTCTTCGAAATCGGGTCCGGTTCGAAGATTCCTTCGGCGACAAAGACCCGAAGAAGAAATAGAAATAGAAGGATCGCCGGGGAAGCCGGAGGCTGGCGAGATTGCCTTCTGGAGGAAATTCCGGAGTTACCGGAATATACACCGCTACCGGAATATACACCCTTGCTGACTACATACCACTTTTGGGAGGAAGCGGGTTCCATCCCCTCTCCGCCGCGGAGGATGAGGAGAATGTTCGCAAGATTCGTTGCCACATTACCTCGGCCCGCATACTACAACGATAGCCGCAAGAAAAGAATCGAGGACTACGCCGTTTGCTCGGCTGCAAACTTTGGTAGAAAAGCTAGCGAAGAAGGAAAAGCTGCCCGTGTCGGAAATTCTACGAAGGATAGGGCGGGTGCCGGTCGAATCCCGTCTTGGGCCCCGAGTAGAACCCGCCGTCATGATAGAAAAGCCTAGCAAGAGAATGAAGGCTAGCCCGCTGTCGTAGTATCGGGGTTACGGATTAGGGAGGATACCACCTTCCGGCATTTGGCCGATAGACCATGCGGTCGCTAGACACCTCGCTGCTAGAAGGATGGTGTGGCGTCCCACTACGGGGCGATTGAGGCCGAAACGACGGCCGAGAAGAAAGTCTCGCCGGGAGGCTGGAATGCGAAGAAAGTGCTCTTGCGATGAAGGGGACTCGTGAAAAAAGGACCCGGCAACCATCGCATGACAACCACGAAGATGCACGAAAGCTCCGCTAGAAGATGCCATGGAAAAGTTGAGAACCGACATCCGACGGTTGGCAAAAGAAAGAGAAGAAAAGTTCGGAGATGAGATCGACTCATCGGAATTCATGGACAACGAATATGCGAGAAATCAACATGGTTGAGACACGAGCTTCATCATCTTCTCGAGGTGCTCCTGCGGCCGCGAAGAGAGGAGCCGGGCGATGAAGAGACGGCTTCGGGAAAAGGACGACACGATCGCTCGAATGGCGAAGAGGATGGAAGAGATGGCCGTAGCTCTAGCCACTCTCCAAAGTCGAGTACAACCACATAGAGAGACACCCCCGAAGTCATTCACCTCGTAGACGGAGGGAAGGAAATTACATCCGTCGATGGGGATGACCGGTGAAAAAGGATACAACACGAAGTATGATCCACGAAAAGGATATCAAGAACTTGGTAGAACGGCGAGGTGCGAGAAGCCCTAGCACAATCGAAGAACGGGACATCTATTCGGACGGGTAGACCTTACCGGAAGAGTTCGACGTTGTCCGATACCCGAAGGGCTTCGTACCACCTCTATTTAAGACCTTCGACGGAGCCGGGAACCCCCGACGGCATGTTGCACACTTTCGTGCCGGTTGTTGCAATGCGGCGGGAGCGATGCGCTACTCTTCCGACGAGTTCGTTAGCGGTCACGTCGGGAATCGCCTTCGGCCGGTATGCGGAGTACCCAACGGATGCGTAAAGACATTCTCGGAGCTAGAGAGCCTCTTCATTAAGCGATTTGCGGAGCTCGGCACCACATCACTATAGGTGATTTAGTGGTAGAGAAACAAAGGCCGAATGAAACTCTAGTGGATTACATACTTCGATGGAGAAATTTAAGTATGAAGTGTGAACCACAGCTGCAAGAACAACATGCGGTCGGCATCTTGCTTAAAAGCATTCACGGCCCGATAGCACTTCTCCTCGAGGGATTCACTATTAAGACTTTTGAGAAGTTGTTAAGCAAGGCCGGAAGCTTGCAAGAAGAGGCGAAGCAATTAAGTTTTGCCGACAAGACGGACAAGCGAGAAGCCGGTGAAGACTTTCGAAAAGAAATGCGGGGTCGTTGCGGCGGTTGACAAAGGCAAACAACCGATGCAAATACCACGCGAACGGCGCGACAACCACAACAAAATTACCGGCAACCCCGGTCCAGCTATCGGTCGTCTCCGCGAGTATGAACAACCGTCTCGTCCGCAACGTACATTGAGGGAGCTTCGAGCGAGAGAATATCCGTTCAAAAATGAAGCGATACCAAAGATGTTCCGTAGCTTAATGAAAACTCCAGATTTCCGAGTTGCCGAGCCCAAAGACCGGAGGAAGTCAACAAGAAAGGTGATCCCGACTTTTGCCCCTACCATCGGATGCTTGGGCACAAGATAGAAGAGCTGCATTACCTTGAAAAGTTGGCTCAACGACAACCTTCGGAAAGGAAATATAACAATCCCGAAGGAGTACATGAAGGAACCCCGGAAAGGAGGTTCCGTCGATGTTATCTCAGCCGATCCCGTCATTCCGATAGATACCTATGCAGGCGACGATGGATGGACTACCGCACGGACGAGATCTTCGAAGAAGATTTTAGACAACATCCGAACCGCTTCGGTGCGAGCTTCAATTCAGAGTTCGAGACCTGTTAAGCCGGTACTATCACTTGCGATGGAGGAACCACCTCGACAGGAGAAAATCGAAGAGAAGAAGAAAATTGACGAAGAAGAGGGGACCGAGATTCCTAAGGCTAGACTAGGGGCTGCTTATCCTAGGATAGTTGTTTCCGATTCGGGGGAGAAATCCCTCGAACCTCGGATTTTGTATGATTATCTGCTCACTTCGGGGGGATCATATAATGATAAGGGTGATGGCGTTGGCTACGTTTTGGTTGTTTCTAACGATTACGTAACTAGCGACAATCCGGGCGTCGATTTCGATACCAACAACAATTCTCGAATCATACATGATCTCGACGATCACAATGACGAAGAAGGCATCCATCGAGGAGGCTACGAGAGCTCAACAAGCAACGGCTCTATGCGTGAGTTTCGAGGAGCTCCGATTACGATAGAGTTAGAGCCTTCGGATTTTGAAGATAATCCGGAAGAGCCGGTCATTCCGATTCGGGAGGAAACACCGGCAAACTCGATACTAGATTCGGAAGAAATTACGAAGTCAACCTAAGAAGTGGAAAAGTTCTACCTCCGAGAATGGGTCCAAAAGACAAAGGAAAGCGGGTGGTTGTTCAAGAAGAACCTACCCAGGCGGAAGAAATACCCATTCGAGAAGAAGCCGAGACGCATGGAGAACAAAGTGGACTACAACGTGCTAGCCCATCTTAGGAAACTACCGGCCAGGCGAGCATTTACGATGCTCTCATCTTATCAAAGGAGATGAGAGAAGCTCGATCGAGGCCTTACTTGATCCGGAAATTTGCTTAGCTCAAATGGCCGGAGATTCCTTAGATGAGGTTTGCTCGTTAAAGGAACGGCGAGGTGTTACCTTCACGGACAATGACCTACTACTTGGGACGACGAGATCACGACCGACCGTTGTACATTTCGGTTACAATTGGGAAGTTTACGCTCTCCGGAGTTTTGGTGGATCCGGGAGCATCGATCGATATAATGAGTCTTCGAACACTAGCATACTTGGAAATTGATGCTCGTGAGCTCGAGGCCGACAAAATGTTATTAAGAGGATTCGACCGGAAAGGAGAAAGAGCCCTCGGGTCGATAACGCTGCGATGAAGACCGGTGATTTAGCAAAGACAACCGCAAAATTTCATATAATCGATTCGAAACGTCGTTCAACGCTCTCTTGGGCCGACCATGGATACACGAAAACGGGATGGTACCATCATCTCTACACCGGTGCATCGAAATACTACGATGGAGGGGAACGAGTGCATCGAAGGTGACTTACAACCATTCTCCGTACATGAAATTGGAATCCATGAAGATGCGGCTTATTATGCACCGCCAAAGAAAACAATCTTCTCCGAGAGATACCGTAACAAATAAAGCAAAGAAAGTTCGGGACAACGAAGAACACTGAAGTTCTAGTCCAACGATCACTCACCACTCCCTTCGGCGAGATGGTGAAGGTTTCTCCACAACTCGCATCCGAGGTCGAGGCCGGGGACGAGGCCGTGGTAGAGACACTAGGACGAATTGGACGGAAGAAACCAGCCATCAATGTTGATTGGGAAGATAGTTACGAAGAAGAAAAAGAAATCGAGCAAGAAGCGACAACAATAAGTCGAAAGAAGCCGCAATACAAGATCTCCCTCGAAGATGAAAAGAACGAAGAATACAAATCAATGTACGAGAAGATTAACCACTACGTACATACTATGACCCTAACTCCGATCCATTCTAATAAGATCGAGGGTATGGAGGTCGAAGAGGTACGTAGTGACGGTGCAAAGCCGATCAAATTCTACCGTGGTGCTTCTTCCTCCAAAGGCGAAAATAATGTACAATTCGAAGATGTCACTTCATCGGAATTAATGGAATTACCTTTTGAGTGGTACTCTCCCTGTGTTCAAAATTTAATTCAACGTGGTTTCTTACCTCGACAATGGACAAAAGGCCGATCACAACATTTTGAAAAGTTATGGAATAACTCCGGCCGTCCTCCCGATTCAAAGTATGGACTCGGATTCGGCACGGTAGGGTCGGTTGACGATGCTGAATTTTGCTTAGTTGTCACTTGCAAATCCGATGAAAGCTGCATGGAAACTACGGACGAACTCGAAGATTTACAAATTGGAGACGCTCGCAGAATTCGAAGAAGAAATTAAATCTACGATAGATGAGTTAATGGAAGTTAACTTAGGTACTAGCGAAGAGCCTAGACCTACCTTTGTTAGCTCCTTACTCGATAAAGAAGACTCCGAAGAAATAATCAAATTATTAATGGAATTTAAGGATCTGTTTTGCTTGGAACTACGATGAAATGCCGGGATTGGCTCCGAGAGGTTGCGGTTCATAAGCTAGGAGTGGATCCTACTACTGTCCGGTCGGACAAGGTCCCGAGAAGAATGCGTCTAGAAATCGAACAACAAGTCATAGCCGAAGTTAAAAAGCTAATAGACGCTAAATTTGTCAGTGAAGAACAATACCCGACTTGGTTAGCCTGATGTGGTGCCGATCGAGAAGAAGAATGGTCGAATCGGAATTTGTGTGGACTTCGAGAGATTTAAACAAGGCATGTCCAAAGGATGAATTCCCTCTACCGATCCCGAGGCGATGATCGATATTGCTTCGACACATGAAATATTCTCATTCATGGATGGATCTTCGGGATACGACCGGATAAAAATGGCTCCGAGAAGATGAAAAGCTTACGGCATTCGAACGCCGATCGGAGTATTTTGCTACACGGTGATGCCATTCGGACTGAAGAACGCGGGAGCAACTTACCAAAGAGCAATGACAAGAATTTTTGATGATCTCATCCACAATCAAGTCGAGTGCTACGTGGACGATGTCGTCATCGAAAGCAAAGTAAAGGAAAACCACCTGTATGATTTGAGAATTGTTTTCGAACGATTAAGACAATTTAACCTTAAGATGAATCCCTTAAAATGCGCCTTCGGCGTCACCTCGGGAAATTCTTAGGATTCGTTGTCCGACATCGTGGAATTGAAATCGACCGGAGAAGATTAAAGCCATCTTAGAAATGCCGCCTCCCAGAAACCTTAAAACAACTACGATCTTTTCAAGGGAAGGCTGGCATATCTTCGACGCTTTATCTCGAGCACTGTCGGGTAGGTGTCGGCCTTTCTCGGCACTAGTTAAAAAGGACGCCAAATTTATTTGGGAAGAGAAATGCCGAGAAGGCCTTCGAAGACATTAAACAATATTTAATGACACCTCCTGTCTTAGCGACCCCGATCTCGGAGTAGACCGGCGATACTTTACACCGCGGCTCTAGACGACTCCCTCGGAGCCTGTTAGCCAGGGTCGATGATGAGGGTAAAGAAAATGCTCTTTACTACTTAAGCGCGTCGTTTACTTCCGACGGAAGTAAGGTATCCCGCAATTGAAAAGCATTGTTTGGCCTACGATCTTCGCCGCTCAAAAGCTCGAGCACTACATGCTTTCTCACAAGGTCAACTTGATTTCGAAGTTTAATCCATTGCAATACTTGATGACTCGTCCAACACTTTCGGCGGACTTGCCGGATGGTCGATGATATTATTGCAATTCGATATAACTTTCGTGCCTCGCGTGCCGTAAAGGGACAAGTCTTAGCGGACTTCCTCGCGGCACACCCTTTGCCGGCCGAATCTCCTCTCGATGACGATGCGCGGATGAACAAATAATGAACCTAGAAGACCTTGACGATCGACGTTGGGAATTATATTTCGACGGAGCATCTTCGGCACACAAAGACGAAGAATCGCAAGTGATAGTGCCGGTAAGGCGGGAATCGGGCTAATCTTTATAACACCGGAGCGGGGGATGTTAAGATACTCCTACCACTTGACGAGAACCGTGTACAAACAACGAAGCGAGAATACGAAGCCCTCATAACGGGATTGGAATTAACCATTCGAATGGGGATAACGGACATCGACATCTACGGGGATTCACGGTTAATCATTCAACAGATCGCCGGACAATACAGAATTTTTAAACCAAGACTCGAACAATACTTCCAGTATGCCATACAGTTGTTGGAACAGATTCCAAATGTGACAATCTACAAAATTCCTAGAAAAGAGAATGCTTTAGCAGATGCTTTAGCCCGTCTCGCAAAAGAATTTGCCTGTTTGCAAGATGAATCAGTGGAAGTGTCGGTTCACGGACGTCGGGGTCCTATCACGGCTTGACATAGACATGATACACAAATCGAGAAAAGAAAAAGAATCGATTGCGGCGGTGACGAGAAAACACGGAAGATTGGCGACGGCCATTGATGAGCTACACTGCAAACGGGAAAGCTACCGGACGATAGGTCGGCTGGCCCATCGGATCAGAAAAGAACTCGTCTTACGCATTAATAAACAACACATTATACGGAAGGTCTTTTGATCGAATGTGGCTAAGGTGCCTAAGCGGGTACGAGGCCCGTGAAATTGTTAAAGAGGTGCATTCGGGACTGCGTGGCGCTCACCGGTCGGGTCCAAGATGAAAATGAAAATTAAAAGACTAGGGTACTACGGCCCTCGATGATGACCGATTGCATGAAAATCGCCAAGAGCGCGTCACCAATGCCAAGTGCACGGAGTGGTTCTACACCGACCTCCAAATGTGCTACACCGACAATTGCGTCGTGGCCATTTGAATGTTGGGGCACGGATATAGTGGGTCCGATAGAACCACCATCTTCGAAAGGACATCGTTTCATTCTTGCGGCTACGGATTACTTTTCCAAGTGGGCGAAGCGGTTCCACTTAGAGAAGTGAAAGCACACCACGTGCTACGGTTTTCGAGAACCAAGTTGTCTACCGTTTCGGAGTGCCGCGCGGGATCATCTCGGATAATGGGTCGGCATTCGGAAGCACACAAATCAACAATTTTGTCGGGAGACACGGAATCGGCGGCGATACTCGACAATTTACTACCCAAGAGCAAACGGCCTCGGCGAGGCTTTTAATAAAACTCTCGTTCAAATCTTAAAGAAAACCTTGGACGATAATAAGAGAAATTGGCACGAGAAATTGTTAGAAGCCTTATGGGCCTACCGGACAACCTTCGAACTCCTACTCGAAGCTACACCTTACGCTCCGGTGTATGGGTCCGAGGCGGTGTTACCTTTAGAGGTTCGGCTTCCTTCACTCGAATTGCGATTGCAAATAAGATCACGACGAAGAAAACGCCGAGCTACGACTCGAAGAATTAGAAAGCTTGGAAGGGAAAAGACTTGCGGCGCGACGGAATTTAGAACTATACCAAGCTAAGATGGTTCGAGCCCATGACAAAGCTGGTCCGCCCGAGAACCTTCAAAGTTGGTGATTTAGTTCTCGTTCTCAAGAGACCTATTCTTGCACACCGCAAGATAGGAGGAAAATTTGAACCCACTTGGGAAGGACCGTTTGTGGTTGAAGCGGTATACTCGGGAGGTTCCTACCGGCTAGTGAATTGCCGGGGAGAACGACATATGCTTCCAATCAACGGACGATACTTGAAAAAATATTACGCTACCGATGTTTCGAAGGAATGAATTCTTCATCCCTAAGAAACACGGGTGAAAGTAATTACTTATGATTGGGTCCGAACCCAAAAAATAATAAAATGTGCTAAGATAAATAAAATCATGATAATTAAGTTTCCCTTGTTTTCTTTTTCAAATTAAAATCTCTTCCCTCATCTTATCCTACTTCATTCTGTTAAATTTCAAAATATAAGAATAATAAAAAATGTATCTTTAATAAACATTTTCTTAATGTTCTTGTTCTTAGTACGACCCACGATCCTTTTCCTTGTCTTTTCGCGGGGAAATGTCGAACGGGCGGTTGGTCTTGAACTTTAAGAATGGCGTAAGCCTTGCACTCGATGAAAAGAGGGTGAAAGATGGAGCGATAATCGAGATTGACTCGGATTTCGCACCGGCGGGCCTACGATACGAGGAAAGTGAGTCGGGTCCCGGTTAACCGAGAAGAACTACCGGGCGGACGAGTGATGAAAGTGGGTGGCCCAAGCCACCAATCCAACAACAAGAAAAGAAAAGCAAACACCGAAGAAGACAAGAAAATGAAGTCCGTAGTCACTACGGCGGAGGGCGGGCTTGTCGGCGCCGCGCCGCGAGAGATTCAAGAAGTTCGGAGAGCTACTCTCGCGACCACGCAACGAAGAAATAAGAATCGCCGCATCCGTAAAATGTTAACAAAACTAGGCTGCGGACCGGCGCGACGAGACAGTTGCTAATGCCGGCACTCACATTTCGAGGACACCGGTTCACCGGGAACACGAAAAAGGAGGCCGGCTCCTAGAATAACGGAAAGAACCGGGGAAATCTCCGAGAAGATCGAGAAGAAAGAAGGCTACCACGCCACCGGATAGAACCACCGGCGGTGCATGACCTTGTTGCGAAGCAACCCGGGGGATGTCCCGACGGACATCATCCACGAGGAGCCGAGGTATGCGAGGGGAACGTGAAGGGATTGAACCATATATCCCACAATATGTCACAAGGCCTCGCCATCGCGGATCATTCCGGAATACGAGCTGGAGAGGATGCGGAATGTTGAAAAGAAAACTTTCGAATACTTCGAGAGAATTAAAGGAAGAAGAATCAACATACTAGAAGGCCTCGAGCTACACACAGACGTATTCTCGGAGTATGAACAACGGCAAATCGTGGATCGTATCCGGGATGCGAAAAGAATGGGCCGAGCGGGCCGCACGAGGAAAATACATACTCGGAACCCGGAGATGGATGCCGGGGAAAGGAAGAATCACAATACAATGCGGATCTTTGCTACAACTTTGCTTGAAGACGGGAAGGGAAACCCACCGGGGATACTTCGTCATGGGCAAGTAGATCCGATGCCATTAGTTATCAAGAGAATGGTGAAAAGATTGATAACATGGAGAGTACGCCAGCGGATTGCATACCCAATAGTTGCATTATCAACATCTACAAACGGGGTGATTGCATACCCCCACATATTGATCACCACGACTTCGTCGGACCATTACTGCACGGTCTCTTTCTTGAATGAGTGCAACATCATGTTCGGATCCGACCTCCGGATAGCGAGCCCGGGTGAGTTCCGAGGGCCGGTAAAGATACCTTTACCGGTGGGTTCCGTCATGATACTGCGAGGTAACGGAGCGAGATATCGCAAAGCATTGCATACCGGGAGTGCCGGTGGAGCGAATCTCGGTTACTTTCGGGAGGATGGACGACGAGCAAAATACCTTACCATTTCCGACCGGATCCGAGCTAGAGAACCTCCGGCCTTACGAGTCGTGAGTTACATAGGAAATATCACACCTCCAATGTACATCCAGTCGGCATCCTTGCCAAGGATGGCTTGGAAGGTGATGTTATTGACCATGTACCTCACTATTCGGACATGGATTTTTGACGGATGATTCTTTTGATGGATCAACAAAGATCATACACGATCCGTTTGAGTCTACATGGATTGTATGAAATATATTCCGGATCGAGTTGTACGACGTATTTTCAACATGATTGGAATGAAAGTGACCATGTCACGTTTTTGGCCTTCACCTCTTTTGTGCAAATTGATTGGGAAACGCCATTAAAGTTAAATGAACTTCGAACAAAGAACGAGAAAAGAAAAAAAGAGAATAAAAGAAAATTTTTTTTTAAAAAAAAAAATCTGAAAAATGACAAACACCAAGTTCACATGAACATTAAATAAACAACAAAATAAAATTTGAACCATTAAAAGATAAACGAAATCAACACAAATCTCAAATTCAATCTTTCCAAATTCCAAATCCACTCTCGATCAAATTTCAAATTTGATCTTCCCAAATCTCAAATCAAATTCTCAATCAAAATCCAAATCCAATCTCGATCAAGTTTCAAACTTGATCTTTCAAATTTCAAATCAAATCTTAAATCAAGTTTCAATCGAGTTCAAACTCATCCTTCCAAATTTCCAAATTTCCAAATTCAATCTTTCCGGGCTTCAAGTCTCGATCACATTCAAATTCGATCTCTATCAAATCTCAAATCCGATCTTCTAGATCTCAAATCAAATCTCAATCGAAAACATCAAATTCAAACTTTTGAGTCGAGGATTTTACATCCAAGACTGCACTGCTTTAGGATTCTCTTCCTATTGCACTGAAATACATCAAAATTCAAACTCTTTTGGGTCAAGGATTTTACATCCAAGACCGCACTGCTTTAGGATTCTCTTCCTATTGCACTGAAATACATCAAAATTCAAACCTTTTGAGTCGAGGATTTTACATCCAAGACTGCACTGCTTTAGGATTCTCTTCTATTGCACTTTGAAATACATCAAAATTCAAACTCTTTTGGGTCGAGGATTTTACATCCAAGACCGCACTTGCTTTAGGATTCTCTTCCTATTGCCTTTGAAATACATCAAAATTCAACTTTTGAGTCGAGGATTTTACATCCAAGTACCTGCACTTTTAGGATTCTCTTCCTATTGCCTTTGAAATACATCAAAATTCAACTTTTGAGTCGAGGATTTTACATCAAGACCGCACTTGCTTTAGGATTCTCTTCCTATTGCCTTTGAAATACATCAAAATTCAAACCTTTTGAGTCGAGGATTTTACATCCAAGACTGCCTTGCTTTAGGATTCTCTTCTGTTACCTTTGAAATACATCAAAATTCAAACTTTTTGGGTCGAGGATTTTACATCCGAAACTGCACTGCTTTAGGATTCTCTTCCTATTGCACTGAAATAAATCAAAATTCAACCTTTGGGTCGAGGATTTTACATCCAAGACTGCATTGCTTTAGGATCATTTCCCTATCGCAATGAAGTACATCACATCAAAATCAAACTCTTGAGGTCGAGGATTTTACATCCAAGTACGCATTGCTTTAGGATCCTTTTCTATTGCACCTTGAAATACATCAAAATCAAACTCTTTTGAGTCGAGGATTTTACATCCAAGACTGCCTTGCTTTAGGATTCTCTTCCTGTTGCCTTTGAAATACATCAAAATTCAACCTTTGGGTCGAGGATTTTACATCCGAGACTGCATTGCTTTAGGATCTTTTCCTATCGCAATGAAATACATCACATCAAAATCAAACTCTTGAGGTTAAGGATTTTACATCCAACACCACTTTGCTCTGAGATATCTTCTCATTGCAACGATTCAATCTAATCAATTCAATTTTCTTTCGAGGTTGAAGATGTTACATCTAAAACCTCAGAATTCCAATTTTCATTTCAAATCAAATCCTTCAAATTAATTTTGACAAAACTTGATCTAAATTGAAACTCCGAACTAAAATTTAAACTCACACATCAAAACATAAATTGAAGCAAAATAAAATCTAAATCGAAATTCCCCAGGATCATGTGATTTGGGATTCACCTCCTTTTCCTTTCCCCAGGCGAGAGTTCGAGAATCTCCGGTTCCGGAGATATACTTGACACTCCCCGGCGAAACTCTTCTACTTCGTCCTAAGTTCGTCACTTGGACATCCGTGTTGGTTTTGTTGATCGCTTCGGTCAACACCAATACGCGCGGTGTGCTCCGTCGACTCACCACACTTATTGAGGGTCCATTTGTTGACCTCATTTTTGATGAGGTCTTCCTTTTCTTCTTTTAGTGCTTAGGATCTAGCCTTAGGCTTTTCCTTTGACTATCTTAGAGGACTAGAATTGGGACCCGCCTTTTAGAAATTCAAACCACTTCTAAACTCCTGCAAACTCCACAAACTTGACTATAGACCCCTAATCACCTAGAGGGTTGAAATCGAATATGGAAGTTTAAAGGATGAGTTCCTATGGGACTCTTTGGCCTTAGGAGCGCCACAGGTGGCTCTGGTCGATGAAGGGGCTGACATACACTACACTTACACACTACATTTCCACACACTTCCTAAAACCACACCCATACCCAACTTGACCTCCCGACTCATGTAGGTGATTCACATGGATGGTCCTTAACCCCTAAGCCCTTGGCAAGAGGGTTAGGAACAACATGGTGAATGCCTCAAATGAGTCCTTTCATGGCTCATATGGGCTTGAAATGGCTTCATGGCTCAACCAAAATGATTTCACCCCACCCAAATTCACCCAATCTTCAATTTCCCAAATTTTCAATTTTTGACCCAGGACCCTACACTACTAAAGCTACCCAAAACCTTGAATTACCCAAATTTTTGCAAAATCTCCAAATTACCTAAAATTTTCCAAAATCAATCCCAAACACCTCCACATCACTCAAATTGATCATCCATACCCAAAAATACCAAAAATTCCAAAAATACCCCCAATACCCTCCAAATACCCAAAATACCCTTCTTGGCCTAAAAATCCAAAAATTCAGAAAATTCCCAGAAAATTCCAGAAAATCCCAAATATTCCCAATTTCATTTTGTCCAACTACACCATGGGCCAATTTTGTCAATTTACCCTACTTTTGTCAAAACCCCCAAATTGACCCATTTTAACCCAAAGTGGACCCAATGTCAAACCAAACCTATCCAATTGACCCAAATTCTGGTCCAATTCAATTCTAAACTTCAATTCAACATCCCCAATACCAATCTAGACCAAATCCAAGTCCAATTTGATTGACATTTGGATCAATTTCACTTTGGGCCTTAAAGCCCGAATTTGGACCCATGACCCAAACTTAGCCCAAACTAACCCAATTCAACTCCAATTAACCCCAAATCTTTTCTAAACCTTCCTTAACATCCTCATAAACAAAACACTAACATGATTTGCCCAAGATTTTGACCCAAACCCCACTCAAATTCAACCCAAAATCAAAAAGCCCGATTTTGACCTAAACCCAAATCTAACCCAAATAGGCCCAAACCTCAAAATTAAAACCCAACCAAAGCCAAAACCTCTTTGAAACACTCCCATAAACATTTCTTAATATTTATTTTACATCAATTTCAACCCTAGCCCAACATTGGCCCAAGTTAGCCCAATTTGACCTACATTGGCCCATTCACCGAAAGAATTCGAATCCAACCCAATTCAAGTCCAAACTACCCCAAATTTGCTTCAAGTCACTCATGACACATCCATGAGCTAAACCCAATAATTATTTGGCCCAACCTCTTTACAAAATTTCATCCCAAAATCCATTTTTAAAATTCGAGAGCCCACTTTCCTAATCCATCTTAAAAACCCATCTAAAACCCTTTCAAAAAAGCCCAAAATTCTTCCAAGGCCCATATGACATTTCCCCTCATCATACTTTCAATTAAAATCATCCCTAAGTCCTAAATTCATCATCAAATAATTCCAAATCAAGCCTCATGCCAAATCACCCCTAAATACCAAAATTTTCCTTAAATCCATTTCCATGAAATTGACTTTACTTTTCCCAAGCCAAATGGAGCCATGGAGCCATGCATAAGCCATATGCAAGCCATGAGAGCCTCTTTACATGTCACCATGCCATTTTGGGCAAAAGGAGGAGGCTCTTTCCTTAACTCCTAAAGGTGGTTAACCACTTACATGATTCCACTAAACCATGCTTAAGCCTAATTGTACTTGGATTGTGACTTGACCCCACTAATCAAGCTGATCCAAATCACTTTCTCCTCGACCTAAACCAGGCCTTGGGTGGTGCACCTAGCCCAAATGGGTGGGTTGACCCATTTAGGTCCAAATCTAGCCATGCCCCATTCCACTTTGGATCAAAGCCTTTACACATGTCCATGGCCGATTGATTGCACAAACCTCCAGCCCCCGACCCACCCGACCCCGAGGGTGACCCATGCTCGGCCGGCCGGCCACCAGGCCGCCGGAAAACACCATGGCCGAGAGCTCACATGTGAGCCAACATTGAAATTCTCACTTGCCGAGCTGCCCCATCCACTAGTGGTCACCATGGCCGATCTTCTCCTCACCGCGAGCAGGCGATCCCAAGCCCTAACTCTCCACAGGAGGCCCCCAGCCGACTCTATTTAAACTCCACCCCTCTCGGCCATAAGGAGAGCCAAGCACAAACCCCGCCGAAACTCGCCAAAATTGTTCCAAACCCTTCACCATCCTTAGAGCGAGTTGATCCCAGGTGTCGATTTGCCCTAATCCCCACCAACGAGCCCGATTTCTCAGCTGAAATTCCACCCAAAACCAGGACACTTTGCCACAGTGAGCCAATTCCCAAATTGATTGGCTCTACACCTTCACCAGACCAAGGGAAGGTGTCCACCACCAAAAGCCCCATCTCCAGGCCACCCAGTTGCTCCAGCCTCCAAGCTTTGTGATCGGGCTTGGTCGAAATCATATCCAGACAATTCACTGCGACCGGGAGACTTCATCGCGGAGCCTGCCGGGACCCAATCGAAGGTGCAACAACTCTCGGATTGAAGCCACACTTCTCCGAGCTAAGGTATGAGCTAACTCTCCATCCCGAGCTTCGGAGATTCTTCATTTCGAATGCCTTAGTTTCAATGCATGTTAGCCGTATAGATGTGTTCGTCTCTTCGAGACGAATCCATGAAGCATAAGAACATGAAAATCCATTGAGAATCGAGTGAGATCTTAGGGATTTAGTGTGGACGGCTCTCGGGTGAGAACACTTGGGGACGATGAACGGATGCCGTCCATTCGATACACGCGCGCACGGACGGCCGGGATTGCGTCGGACCGAGGAGACGGTACGAGAACCGCGGGGCCCGGGCCGCCGACTCGAGTGGCGGCGTCGAATGGGAGCGCGACGCGTGTGCGTTCGGAGCTGCCGAGGTTTCGCTGGCGCCGCGTGGATAAATAGAAAATTAGGGTATTTTTCTTATTTATTTAATTCCCTAAACTTCAAAAATCCATATCTTTGTGTAGAAAAATCACAAAAATAAAATAAAAATACCCCCTTGCTCAGTGAACAGAGGAGAATAATGTGGAAAAGAAATCATTTAATTTAATTAAGTATTTTATTTTTTATGATTTATTTACTCTCTGCATACATTTAATTCTCCATGCATGTATACAATTCACCATGGCATGAGACCATAGGGCTTTTGAAGCCTCCGAACTTGGGAACATTCCCTGAATTTTCCAAGGTCGGAGGCCATCTCTGTGAAAAGTTATTTATTTTTCAAATGCATGTTGCTGTTTTGAGTATTTTAATTCCAAAAATTAGCATGTTGTGAAATAAATTCTAGAAATATTTGGTGATGTTCCTTATGACCAGAGAACCCTAGGAAAAATAGGACTTGAGTTAATTCACTCAGATTAACCCTAATTGGCTTAAACACCCAAAATAGTTCTTTAATTAATTAGAGTTAACCAGGTATCAAATTGACTTGAAATCAATTCTCCACTGACCTTTAGGATCAGAGGAATCCACCATAAAAATTTGAGGTCAATTGGACTTGGTTAGCCCCACTAATTGGGTTGATTAAGCCACTTAGCCATTTTAAACTTTAAAAATTCATAATTTTTAAAATACTTTTTAAAAATTCACCAAACTGGTTTTGGAGCCTCTCTGATATCAGGGGAACCTAAGAAAATTAAAATTTCAATTTTCTAAAAAAGTTGATTTTTAATAATATTTTAATATTTTTAATAATTAAAAAATAATAAAAATCACAAAAATAATAAAATTCACCAAAATGTCACATTTTGAATTTTAATCACTTAGGAACAAATCCCACATTTTTCCTAGGTCTATTTAGTGAGATATTGAATTTTAAAGCCCTAAGGTAATTTTAAAATTAAAAAAAAAAAATGTACTTTCTAGCATTTTCACTAAAATAATTATAATAAATCATAGAAAAATCAGAAAATTACAAAATTTGCTTCTCTGGTTTCCTTGATATCAAAGAGATTTTTGAAAAATATAAAACCCATTTTTCAACATTTATTTTATTTTTAAATTAATTAACACTCCAAAATTCAAAATAATTATAATAAAAATAATATAATTCAAAAAATCACCAAAATTGGTCCAAGTGCTTCTCTGGTCATTAGGAATGTCCCCTAATTTTCTTAAGGACAGAAACTTTCTTTTGGTCATGTTATCAAATTTTCCTTGAAAATCTCTATTTTCCACCAAAAATAATTATATAAATAAATTAAATACGAGAAAAATCACATTTTCTCCTCTCATGTCTTTATTGACATATGAGTGAAGTCACATAAAAATTTCAAGTTCATTTGAGTTCAATTTAGTGAGTTATGAAATTATTAAGCTTAAAGGGTAAAATGGTAATTAAAATCTTTAATCCTTAATTAAAACTTTAGGTTTAATAAAAAATCAACAAGTAAAATATTTGATCCTAATCTGATTTGGATGATTGAAATTTAAATAATTAAAGGGTAGCAACCCATTAAATAATTTTAAAATGATTAAACTTTAATTAAATAATAGATTAAATTTGGAAGAATAATAAAATTGGAATTATTAAAATAAGGGATCTTTATTAGGAAGAGATTTATTCTTTAATTTAAAAATCCCTAAATTAATTATATCAACTAATACTCAATTTTTTTTTTAATTAAAATGATAACTCAAATTTAAAATATTAAAAGACTTAATTAAAATTATTAAAATCTTTTGAAATTTCAATTAAAATTAAAAATAAAGTAAATTAAAGATAAATTAAATTAAGATTAAATTAAATTTAATAATTAAATTAAATTAAATTAAACAATTAAATTAAATTAATTAAAATTAAATTAAATTAAATTAAACAATTAAATTAAATTAAATTAAATAATTAAATTAAATTAAATTAAATAATTAAATTAAATTAAATTAAAAAATTAAATAATTAAATTAAATTAAATTAAATTAAATTAAATAATTAAATTAAATTAAATTAAATCAAATTAATTAAACATCAAATCAAATTAAATTAAATTAAACTAAATATAAAGCAACTTGAACACTATTCCAAATTTAAACTCTTTAACTTAAACCAAATCATTTGAATACTAACTTACCCTTGAAAGCTTTAGTTATTATAACTCCTAAATAAAACATTAAATGAAGTGTCACTTCACTCATAGGATATTCAAATGTCCTAGTTCACTGAGCAAGTTAACAAGACTTGAAAACCTCGGATGATCGATTCATTTATATAATTAAATTCATTTGGACTTAAAACAATCCTAGAAATATTGAAAAGATGTTTAAGATTCTTCTTAAGCACTTCCTCAATATGATAGGATATTTATAAGAACAATTGAATTTGATTATTCTTTGATGAAGAAAATCATCCTTAAACCAAAACCCAAAGAACCTAGACGTCATAGGAGATGACTAGCTATAGGAGTAGGAATTTGGTAGAAAACCATAACCTTTCCCTTAGCTTTACCTAGGAACTTGCTTAAATATTCTAATTGTGTTTTAAGTGCAGCTTGGGATGACGGGAAGACCCTCAGGGTACGCTTTTATTTTATTGCAATTTACTTTCTTGCAATTTACTTTATTGCAAATGCATTTTACTTTTCTTGCATGATAAAACAACTGTTGCATGAAAACCCACACCTTTAGGATAGCCCCTAAAACTGAAACCAAAATTAAGTTAAAAGTCATTGCAAGATAAAATTCACCGCCACAACATTTCAAAATATAAAACAACTCAAAATTTAATCACAAACGGAACACAAAACTACAATTACAACTAAGTTAAAACGTCCCGTTGGATGATCGGGAATACCTCGGATGATGTAACCTACGTGTTGCTTAACGGGATTTCCACGGTCTAAATGAAAGTGTGGAACTCATTCGATTGAGTTTAGCAAATTCATCCGGACTAAGTGAATCCGATAAAAATAATGATGCGGAAGGATGGAACCGTGGGATCTTAACCGGTGTCGTTATAATCAACTTTAAGATTTGTTTTAAATAAAACATAAAAAACACTTGGAAAATTAAGACTTCTCTAAATCAAAACACTTTTCTCATCTCCTGATTTATGATTTCTAAAACTAAACCTCTGCAATAACAAGGAGCTCGGAGCATGGTGGGCAGCACGACCATCGTCATCAGCAAAACCTGAGTCTACTTCAGCAAAACTTTCCTAGAATTAAAACAACCAAGCCATAGGACTTCGAGGTAGCTTGCCTAGTGCAACATAAATCCTCAACTCTTCGTTAGGCATTTGCATTGCAAATTAAGCCCTAACCGGTCTTAGGATTCCGAGGTAGTCGTCCGATACGACAATAAACCCTCACATCTTCTAGGTTATTTGTTTGATTTTATCATACAAATATAAGCCCTAATTAATTGAAATTGGCAAGATTGAAATATCAAATAAACATTAGGACTTTCCTAAATTCAAGCCAAACGATAGGATAGTCGGGAAATTATCGAAGTTCACTTCGAATCGGTGATTTCTCCTACCTTTCTTCCTTTGGATTCACAAAACAAAATGTTCCAAAAATTTGATCCATTCCCTATTGAAACTCCAAAGTTCAATCTTTGAAAACCTTAAATTTTGAAATTCTTGAGAGCAGAATCATTGATTATTATCGAGAGTTTTCTTAGGTGATTCCCATCACTTAAGATGTAATTAACTATAGGGGCTTGCCCTTATAGGGAATTTTAAAGAACCTGAGTAATATAAACCCTGTTTAATGTTTTCATATTAAGCGAGGGAAACTTGTCGGCTTATAAAATTGGTTCGCGGACCAAACGGATGTCACTAATCTTCTAGTTTATTTAATCAAGCCCCACCATCAAGCAGTGTGTCTATCCTTAGGGATAGGTACACGGTTTGTGGTGCGGTGCTCGTTTATATAAACTATTTGGGATGTGAGATCGGTTTAATCTCATATCTTAAAACCTTTAAATTTAAAATTATTTTCAAAATCAAATACTACTTTTCAAATTATTTATTTTAATTAAATTAAAAATTCGCCGACAGATTTCTGTTAGGCGACCCCTCTTCAAAATAAAACACGACCTAAAAATAAGCCGCACACACCTATAATAGTTTCACCTAACTGGGAGAAACCATTTGAGCTTATGTGTGATGCTAGTGATTATGCTGTAGGTGCAGTTCTTGGGCAAAGATATGAAAAGATTTTTAAAGTTATATACTATGCTAGTAAAACTCTTAATGATGCTGAAATAAATTATACAGTTACAGAAAGAGAATTATTAGCGGTAGTATATGGTTTTAATAAATTTAGACCTTATCTGATTGGAACAAAATGTATCGTGCATACTGATCATTCTGCTATCAAATATTTAATGCAAAAGAAAGATTCCAAACCAAGATTAATTAGATGGATGCTATTAATGCAAGAATTTGATTTTGAGATCGTTAATAAGAAAGGAACCGATAATCAAATTGCGGATCATTTATCAAGATTAGAAAATCATGAACTATCTGATATTGAAAATGAAATTATAGACAGTTTTCCTGATGAACAACTATATAATATCAATGAATGGAAAAAACCATGGTATGCTGATATACTAAACTATATAGTTAGTAATATTTTACCACCTATGCTAACTTTGCAACAACAGAA
>JAKZJZ010000526.1:0-45999 GCA_022702705.1 Papilionanthe hookeriana x Papilionanthe teres
GTCATTGCAAGATAAAATTCACCGCCACAACATTTCAAAATATAAAACAACTTAAAATTTAATCACAAACAGAACACAAAACTACAATTACAACTAAATTAAAACATCCTGTTGGATGATCGGGAATACCTCGGATGATGTAACCTACGTGTTGCTAACGGGATTTCCCACTGTCTAAATGAAAGTGTGGAACTCATTCAGTTGAGTTTAGTAAATTCATCTGGACTAAGTGAATCCGATAAAAATAATGATGCCGGAAGGATGGAACCGTGGGATCTTAACCGGTGTCGTTATAATCAACTTTAAGATTTGTTTTAATTAAACATAAAAAACACCTGGAAATTAAGATTTTCTCTAAACCAGAACACTTTTCTCATCCCCTGATTTATGATTTCTAAAACTAAACCTCTGCAACAATAAGGAGCTCGGAGCATGGTGGGCAGCACGGCCATCGTCATCAGCAAAACCTGAGTCTACTTCAGCAAAACTTTCCTAGAACTAAACAACAAAACCATAGGACTTCGAGGTAGTTTGCCTAGTGCGACATAAATCCTCAACCTTTTGTTAGGCATTTGCACTGCAAATTAAGCCCTAACCAGTTTTAGGATTCCGTGGTAGTCGTCCGATACGACATAAACCCTCACATCTTCGAGGCTATTTATATGATTCTATCATATAAATATAAGTCCTAATTAATTAAAATTGGCAAAATCAAAACATTTAAATAAATAGTAGGACTTTCTTAAATCCAAGCCAAACAATAGGATAATCGGGAAATTACCGATGTTCACTTCGAATCTGTGATTTCTCCTACTTTTCTTCCTTTGGATTCACAAAACAAAATGTTCCAAACTTGATCCATTCCCTATTGAAATTCCAAGTTCAATCCTCGAAAACTTAAACTTTGAAATTCTTGAGAGCAAATTATTGATTATTATCGAGAGTTTTCTTAGGTGATTTCCATCACTTAAGATGTAATTAACTATAGTGGGCTTGCCCTTATAGGGAATTTTAAAGAACCCGTGTAATATAAACCCCGTTTAATGCTTTCATATTAAGCAGGGGAATTTGTCGGCTTATAAAATTGGTTCGCAGCACCAAACGGATGTCACAAATCTTCTAGTTTATTTAATCGAGCCCCACCTTCGACGTTGTATCTATCCTTAGGGATAGATACACAGTTGTGGTGCGGAGCTCGTTTTTATAAACTATTCTGGGATGTGAGATCGGTTTAATCTCATATCTTAAAATCTTCAAATTTAAAATTATTTTCAAAATCAAATACTACTTTCCAAAATTATTTATTTAAACTAAATTAAGAATTCGCCGACAATTTCTGTAGGCGACCCCTCTTCAAAACACAACACACACAATCTAAAAAATAAGCCGCACAACCATCCATATAATTTGAATGTGGTTCCACTTAGTTGAGAATTACACAACCCTCTCGAGTCTTAATGCAATTACAAAGAATTTTAACACTACAACGAGCTCTTTTTGTAATGTAAATGAAGTGTAAGTAAAATCTATCACATCTATAATGAAAACTTTTTCTAACATGCTTCACAATATCCTAAACTTGAATCATACTCATTGCAAAAGAAAAGTATAATAAAAATAATAGCATAATCTATTTATGCCACTATTTCTAAACATAAAGAAAGAGTAGAGAAAGACATCACAAATCACGTAGAAAACACAACGGACTTCATTTCATTAAAAAAATCCACTACATAGGTGTTTACAAAATTATAAGATAATGAAGAACACAATACTTAGCTTTTTTCCTTTGAAAGAAAGATGAAGATCTCTCCCATAAAGTCTTCCGCTGATCCATGAAATGCTAGTACAAACTTTTACAGATTCTCTCAAAATCTCCTCACCAATCTCTCCAAAATGGTAGAAATCTACATTTCTACTCCTATTCTATGATCTTTAAACATTCTCCACGTTTTTCCTAACATTCCTATCACTTTTTTGACAAAAAAATCATTCTAGTATAGTGTAGAGACGAATTTCCCAAGAGGTGCCTCAAGAAACCTTCCAAAAAGCGTCCAGATTTAATGTATATGACCAATAATTGCTATTGGCGCTACCGGTGCCGTTTTGGACGCCGCAGGCGGCCTATTTTCATTGCTCTCGGGTTTCTAGCGCCACCAACACCCAATCAAGTGTCCCCACGGGCATTCTGCGTAGCCCCACCATTTTACTCTGTTTGGCTCCGTTTTAGCTTTGATTCGCCTTATTTTAGTTTTGTTGCGTTCCTAACAGATAGCCCTACAAAATAAGCATAAAAACAACCTTAATGTGTAATCTCATACAAAAATATGTAAGAAGTGTAAAAGAGATTAAGTATAGAATGACTAATTAAAATGTGTCAGGCCACAATTTGTTTTCTTGCTTGTTTATGCTCCAAATTGCACCGTTTTTGCTTCTTTCTCTCCCAAAGTCCAATTATTGTACCGAACACAAAAACATGTAAAATACCTTTTTTTAAAGTGCAATATCATTAAAATTAAGCATAAAATGTATATGTAAAATCAAGTATATTTTAGCCTTATCAACTCCCCCAAACTTAACTATTACTTGTCCTCAAGTAACACTATAACTTCAAAAATTAAATATGTTAACTTGTGGTTGTGGGTTTCAATAGAGCATCCTATAATTTTATCTCAGAAATTTTATAATGTAACATAGGAGGAATTCTAGCAAATCAACCTAGGGCTAGAGTGTAAGAATATCTCATATTCAACTTGAGAATCATGATTTTTTATTTACTTCAAAAGTTATTGAAACTTGTCAAACTAAAGATTCAAAGAAAGTAAAAAAAATTGAATTTAAGCACATTAACTATATCCATTTGACCAATATCTTTTGAAATAAGAATAAGCTTAGGATTGTTTTTAAGTTTTATCATTTAAAAAAATTCAAGTGAAATGGTCCACTTTAAAAATACCCATTTTTATGCCTTATTTATGATTCAATTTTTAAGGATATTAGGATTTAATGAAAGGTATTTTTATGTTTTTTGATGTAGGTGATAAAAAAAGAGTTCAAGAAGGAAAAAGGAGCAAAAAGAAGCAAAAATGGAGCTAAAAGAGCAAAGTTGTCGAAATTGTAGGCCTGGCGCCTAGGTGCTAGAATCCAGCGCCTAAGCGCCAGTTCGATACAGACGCAGACAAGATTTTTGACGACTTTGGGCAGTTATTTTGACGGTGTTAAGAGGTTATTAGAGCTTCTAGAAGACTGGAAGTTACTTCTAATATATAGGACATGTGATACAATGCATCTGGACGCAAGGAAACTGTTTTAATCGTAAAGAGGTGCGACCCAACGTTAAGAGGTGCGAAGACTTGGTCACGGAGTCCGGTCCTAGGCATCTGATCCCGGCGCCTAGGCGCGACAGTTACCTTCTAGAAGATACATTGTATTTGGATGAATTTTAAAGAGGTGCCTTAAGCAAACCCTGGTCAAATTCAGAGCTCTATAAATAGGAGCCCATTCTACAGAGAAAATAACCCCTTTCACCCCTTCTAGCATCCTTTTGTCCCCAAGCACTATATAGCCATCCAATTCATTTTAGGGAGCCACCTTCTTTATTATTTAGTGAGTTTATTTTTAGTTTATTTTGAGTTTTAAGTGTGAGATTATTAGTGTTGTTTCTGTTGAAGTCATTTATCATTGCATTGAAGTCAGTAAGAGTCAGCGGATCACTTGAAGGAACATTGCAGATAAGTATTTGTAACTTAGTTCAAAGTTTTATAATATGTTTTGTTGTGTGAATTCAATGTGTTCTGAGTAGTTAGTTTTCTTTCTCCTTTCAACTATGAAAAAATAATAAGATAATTAAACTTTGTTGGAGAATTTAACTTAAAATATTTATAAAAATTGTGATGATATTAATACCTGATCTTAATTTACATTTTAAACTGGCCATCTAAATTATTAAAACCTGTTGAAGAATTTTGAGACCTATCTGTAGATGAGTTCTTAACTAGTAGATATCACATGAATCCTTGGGTAGTCGAAGGCTTTATGCTGGTTATTCAAGGTGAAGTGCAAATAAATTGGAAGATATAATTTATTGGGCACATAATTAATTAGTTTTTAGAGTGACAGACTAAATTCTAATAATTTATTTTATAGAAAGGAAACGAGTCAGTGGTAGGGCTGACCATAACCACCCTTTGACATCTAGTAGTGTGAGCCTAGATTAACCCATTCTACTAATAAAACATCCTGAATCGATCTATAGATTAGTCAATGTTCTTTATGCCTGGACCAAAGGGTAAAGAATAGGAATGCTTCTATTTGGCACAATGCCACAATCTAAATCCTCCACAAATGATAATTATTATAAAAATCTTGGATCAGTTGAAAATGAGAAAGTTGTTTTATTTATGCTTGCATTAATATTTATTTTAGTATTTCTTACTTTCATTTAGTATAAATTTCATTAAATTTAAAATCTAAACTTTAAAAAGAAATAAAAATAATAATTAATTTTAATTTGAAAATTCTAAAAATATTACTTAATATTATAAAAATCTTCCCTGTGGGATCGATAACCAGGACTTGATACGATACGTATACTTGCGTTTGAAATTGTAAAATTCATTAGAGCCCTGTATTACTTGATACGATACGTATACTTGCGTTTGAAATTGTGAAGTTTACAAATTATAAAAATCTAAATACAAATTCATAAATTCTTTCATAAGTAAAAATGCATCAAGTTTTTGGCGCCATTGCCGGGGATTAAATCTTCTAGCAGTGGTATCAAATTCTTGCATTTGAAAGTATATATAAAGCCCTGTTAGGCTGAGTCACACATAAAGTTTTTGGTGCCATTGCCGGGGAAGATAAGGAAAATAAGTAAGAAATTTAAAAAGATATTTTTCAAATTAAATATAATTTATAAACTTTTATTTCTTTTAAAATATAAAACATAAAAAAAAGAAATAAAAATAAAAATACCAAAAAGATTTTAATTTTATGCATAGTCTGGATTGGAAAGATTATTAACTTTTGATTCTGAATTAGAAAGAGCAGTTAAAAGAATTAAAAAAGGAAAGCAAGGTAAACAAATTCAAAATATCAGGAAATGGCTAACTTACATAACAATAATCAAAATCCAATAAAAATCAATGAACAAAATGTTTATAAACCATTAAGGGATTACACAAACCCTACATCTGATGAACTTCATATTAGTATTCAAATGCCAGCTGTAGATGCTAATTGTTTTGAGCTTAAAACTTCTATTATTCAAATGGTTCAAAATAATCAATTTGGAGGAACACCTAATGAGGATCCTAATTTACACCTTGCTAGTTTCTTAGAACTTTGTGCTACCTTTAAATATAATAATGTTTCTGATGATGCTATTAGGTTTAGACTCTTTCCTTTTTCATTAAAAGATAAAGCAAAGATGTGGCTTAATTCATTAGCAACTTGTTCTATTAAAACTTGGGCAGATATAGCACAAAAATTCCTTGCTAATTATTTTATTCCTTCTAAAATTGCTAAATTAAGAAATAATATAAGTTCGTTTACACAATTTGATGGAGAAACAATTTATGAAGCTTGGGAATGATTTAAAGAACAATTAAGAAAATGACCTCATCATTCTTTGCCAGATTGGATAATTATTCAAACATTTTATAATGAACTTATTGGATCACTTAGATCTATTATTGATGCTACTGCTGGTGGTTCTTTAATGGCTAAGACATTTGAAGAAGCTTATACTTTAATTGAAGAAATGGCTAATAATAATTTGTAATGGCCTTCTGAAAGGGTTAATCCTAAAAGAATGGTAAGTATTGAAGATAATGAAGCCTTTTCTATTTTAGCTTCACAAGTGGCTGCGATATCTAAGAAATTAGATAATTTTGCTATTAATATATCGCATGTAAGTAATGATAATTCTGTAAATACTGATGATTCTCAAACAATGGAAACTTTGCAAGCTATTGCTAGTAAAACTAATAACTCTTATTCTAATTATTATAATCCGGGTTGGAAAAATCATCCTAATTTTAATTAGAATAATGGACATCAACAATGTAGTAATAATCAAGTTAATCCAAATTGAAACAATCAAGGAAATTCAAACTTTAGACCAACTTACCCTCCTGGTTTTAATAATCAGCAAAAAAAGTTATCTATAGAAGAATTGATCTTGCAACAAGGTAATCAGCTCCAAAGTTAAAACACTTATATTGCAATATTGAGAATCAGATGGTTCAAATTGCTAATTTTATTAATTACAGACCTCAAGGAACATTATCTAGCAATGTCGAAATTAATCCTAAAGAAACTGGGAAAGAACATGAATAAGCAAAAGCTGTACAACTTAGAAGTGGAAAGGAATTAAAAGAGAAAATTCAGAATGAAATTGAAAAAGGGAGAGAGGTAGAAGAAATTGAAAAACCTAAAGATACTCTTTCTCCAAGTAAGATCAGATTGTAATTCCTATTGAAGTGGAAGTTGAAAGACCGCCACCAACTTTTCCTCAAAGATTAAAATAGCAGAAGCTCGACCATCAATTTTCTAAGTTCTTTGAGATTTTTATGAAACTTACCATCAACATTCCTTTTGCTGAAGCGTTGGAACAAATGCCAAGCTATGCAAAATTTATGAAGGATATTTTAAGCAAGAAAATAAAATTTGAAGCTTATGAAACTGTTGCATTAAGTGAAGAATGTAGTGAAATAATTCAGAAGAAACTACCTCAGAAACTTAAAGATCCTGGAAGTTTCACTATACCATGTGCTATTGGAGAAAAATTTTGTGGAAAAGCCTTATGAGATTTAGGAGCAAGTATTAATCTCATGTCATTTTCAATCTTTTGAAGGTTAGATTTATGAGAGACCTATCACTTATCATACAGGTGTTATAGAGGATGTTCTTGTTAAGGTAGATAAATTTATCTTTCCTATGGATTTCATTGTGCTAGATATGGAAGAAGATAAAGAAATACATATTATTTTAGGGAGACCTTTTTTAGCTACCGAACGTGCTGTGATTGACGTGCAAAAAAGAGAATTAAAAATGAGATTTAATGATCAATAAATAACATTTAATGTTCTGAAATCAATGAGGTATCTTAATAAATAAAAATGCTATCGAATGGATATTTTTGATTATATAATTGAAAAATATTATCAAGAAAAATTTAAGGTCATTTCTGAAGATAAAAATGATGAATCTGTGATATATAATGAGTCATTAACTGAAGAAATTGAAAAAATAAATAAAGAAAAATTATCAGAAGAAACTCATTATATTCATGAAAACTGAAAAATTATAGACACAACTAAAAATAATATACTTTTACCCTTAATTGAAAAAGCCCCTGAACTGGAATTAAAAATGTTACCTGCACATTTAAAGTATGCATTTTTTTGAAATTCATTAACTTTACCTGTAATTATATCTACAGAATTGAGTAAAGATCAAGAAGAAAAATTAATAGGAGTTCTGAAGAATTATTAGAATGCTTTTGATTGGACTATTGCAGATATAAAAGAAATAAGCCCTTTAATCTGTATGCATAGGATTTTAATGGAGGAAAATTGTAAACCCATTATTGAACCTCAAAGAAGATTGAACACAATTTTGAAAGAGGTTGTAAAGAAAGAGATTTTGAAATGGTTAGATGTTGGAATTATTTATCTTATTTCAGATAAACAATGAGTGAGTCATATTCATTGTGTTTCAAAGAAAGGAGGAGTAACTGTCATTGTTAATGAAAAAAATGAATTAATCCCAACAAGACAAGTTACTGGATGGTGAATTTGCATTGATTATCGAAAATTAAATAACGCCACTAGAAAAGATCATTTTCCTTTACCTTTCTTAGATCAGATGTTGGATAAATTAGCTGGACACTCATATTTTTGTTTTCTGGATGGATATTCTGGTTATCATCAATTACCTGTTGCTCCTGAGGACCAAGAGAAAACAACATTTACAAGTCCTTATGGAACATTTGCCTTTAGAAGAATGCCTTTCGGCTTATGCAATGCACCTGCAACTTTTCAAAGATATATGATGTCAATATTCTGTGATTTAATTGATAAAGGAATTGAAGTATTTATGGACGATTTTTCAGTATTTGGAACTTCTTTTGAATCTTGCTTAGAAAATATAACAAAAGTTTTGAAAAGATGTGAAGAAATAAATTTAGTTCTAAACTAGGAAAAATGTCAATTTATGGTCACAGAAGGAATTGTACTTGGACATAAAATTTCACAAATAGGGATGCAAGTTGATCAGATAAAAGTAAAAATTATTGCTGAACTTCAACTACCTATACCGTTACTGATGTGAGACGTTTTCTGGGTCATGCTGGATTTTATAGGAGATATATAAAGAATTTTTCTAAAATTGCTAAACCTCTTTGTCATTTATTGATTGAGCACATAATTAATTAGTTTTTAGAGTGACAGACTAAATTCTAAAAATTTGATTTATAGAAAGGGAACGGGTCACTGGTAGGGCCAACCATAGCCAACCTTGGACATCTAGTAGTGTAAGCCTATATTAACCCATTCTACTAATAAAACATCCTGTACCGATCTATTGATTAATCAATGTTCTTTATGCTTGGACCAAAGGGTAAAGAATAGGAATGCTTCTATTTGGCACAATACCATAATCTAAATCCTCCACAACTGATAATTATTATAAAAATCTTGGATTAGTTGAAAAGGAGAAAGTTGTTTTATTTATACTTGCATTAATATTTATTTTAGTATTTATTATTTTCATTTAGTATAAATTTCATTAAATCTAAAATCTAAACTTTAAAAAGAAATAAAAATAATAATTACTTTTAATTTGGAAAATCTAAAAATATTACTTAATATTTTAAAATCATCCCTATGAGATCGATAACCATGACTCCACTGGAGCCCTGTATTACTTGATACGATACATATACTTGTGTTTGAAACTGTGACTTTTACAAATTATAAAAAACTAAATACACATTCATAAATTTTTTCATAAGTAAAAACGCATCAACTTTTTGGCGCCGTTGCCGGGGATTAAATCTTCTAGCAGTGGTATCAAATTCTTGCATTTCAAATGATATATAAAGCGCTGTTAGGTTGAGTCACGCAACATGAAACCATTATTTTATTAGGCTTCTCCTCAAGATTCTCCTCACATATTTTGTTTTCACTTTTCTTTTCCTTTTTTTTTCTTTCTTTCGTGATCATTTTCAATCCCCTTTTTTCTCATATTTTTTATGTGAGGATTACTATATCTGGATAGGCTTTTAATAATTTTGAGTTTCACTATCCCCTTTCTAAAGTCCAAAACTCAAAACTTTCCCTAACATTTTAAAAGTGTAATTATTAGTTTAAAAAGGTTTCAATAAAAGCTCAATTCTCATTACGTAGAAATTTATGAATTTTAGCTTTCAAATACTTAACTCTTTTCTACCATAAATAACAAAATCATTTTTCTAATGTTTCCTACAAGATATCTTAACTCTAGAACAGTTTCTTCACATAGGATTTCAACTAAGTTATTTATCTAACATTCTTAAAATTAAAATTATAGTAACCGAAAGATAACACCACATGCCACAAGTCATTTTAAAAGTGATATTAAATTAATCATAGGCTACTGAGGACAAATAATATGTTTTAAAAAGTTTTCTTCCCCCCAAATATGGACTTTTAAATATTTTACAATTAATTCCATAAAATGTAGCAGGAAGAAAAAGTAGAAGCTGAATATACTAACTACTAACAATATCCTATCAAATTCATATACATGCATAATCAGGATAGAATAATTGCAGAAGAAAGTTAATCTAGCTTAAAGCATGCTTGCAATAATATTAAACTAAAAGGAAGTGTACTAACTTTAAAATATATTTTTCTTCCTACCCTCAAACTTAATTTTTAGCATATATAACATTTAATATAGAGAATATAAGCAGGAATAAAAATAGTTCATAAATTCTATTTACCACAAATGTCTATGAAAAACATCTATAAGTATTAAACAGGACAAAAGAATATGCAGCAGAAAGTAAATCTAAACTAAGCATGCCATAATGAAATTGACTAAATAAAAGTTTAACTAGCATAGCAGGTATCAGCATGGGAATATAAAAATGTTCTTCAAGTCTTATATAAAGTTGTAACATAAACACGAACACACATAATAAATGAGGTCAATTCATCCTTTAACTCATCACATCTCACTAACTGACATCCAAATTCTAACAGAATAACTACACTAATAAATGAGGAACTTTTTAAAATGATTTATAAATTATAATCCCAAATATAATATTATTCCTGATATATTGGCTCCTATGCACCAATCATAGGGATCATCTAATCCCTATAATTAAGCACCTCTAACAGTTATAAATCGTAGTTTAAGATTATCCACAAGTTATTCATCAAATAGTTTCGCGACTCCTACCTAATGAAAATAAAATCAAAGAAAGGAAGTACCAAAATTGAGATGGATCTGTCACTATTTAAATTCATGATATCTCTTGTAATACTCAAGTCTAGGTAAAACCTGAGTCAAAATGGACTCATCAATCCAAATACTACAAGAGAACATACAAGTCTAACCATAATAAAAAGTTAAGGAATCACTTCTCTCATGACACACACAAAGATCAAATCAAACCATTAACAATCCAATCATCTACAAATCAACAATCAAACTGATCAATCTAAGCTAAAGCAAATATAATTCAACACTAACAATCACAACTCTCAAGCATATTAAATCAAAGCACACTAATAATTATGGCTTATCTCCTATAAAACGCTTAGTTTAATATCGCGAGCCCAGCAAATGATTTCTCCTGGATCAAAATTCCAATTAAGTAATCCTCGATCAATCCCTCAATTCTTTTCAGATCCAGGGATCCCTACAAAATCCTTGAATTTTAATTTTTCATTCAGCTTCATATTGATTTATATCATTCTTCCTTATATTTCTTTCTAGATCCAACTTTCTTCTAATGATTTTCTCAATTTGCATATTAATATCATCCTTGAAATTTATAAGAAATGGATCTCTAAAAGATAATTCAAGATCTCGAAAACATTAGATCAGATTCTCACAAAATAATTTAGATTCTGGATCAAATTCTTCTATGTTCCTCTTTTGTTTTAAGTTGTCTTCCACTTCTTCCCCTTGATACTGAGTATATGATGGAGGCGATCTTTCAATATTTATCTTAATTGAAGAAATAGGTTTTTCTAATTCCATAGAAATTTCTTCTAATGGTCTTTCAATATCCTTATCCTCTTTTCTCAACTCAAAGTTCTTTTGAAATATATCCTCAAATTCTCTTCCAAGTCTTTGTTTAATAACTTCCTCTTGTTCAACATTCAATTTAGGTTTTTCTTATAATTGAGTCAAATCTGAAGGTATAAAGACTGGTGGTGTAGATGAAGTCCCTAAATAAGTAGGTTTTAAAATTGTATAGGCTACATCCATCTTAAGTTCATGAGATTTTTCAACAAATGAAATTAAAATTTTACTAATTTTGGTTGCGTCCATGATTTCACACCTCTATTGGACATACATACAGTCTTCTTTAGAAATCATTTTCAACTCATCATGAAAGTGCATTTCTATCTCCTCTGTTAACTTACTTTCAAAACTTTTTTTGGAAATAGTCTTTACTTAGATAATAGATTTCATCCATCCAAAAACAATCATCATCTATTCTCTCAACTAGATATTTCACAGTTCTTAACACCTCAAAAGTGAGTTCCCGGTCATTAATATTCATAATCAACTCTCATTTTTGCACATCTATCATAGCTTGTCCAGTCACAAAGAATGGTCTCCCAAAAATAATTGGAATTTCTTTATCTTCCTCCATATTTAATACAATAAAGTTCATAGGAAAGATAAATTGATCCACTTTAACAAGCACATCTTCTACCCATTTTGGATAAATGATAAATCGATCATCTATCTGAAGGGTTACACTAGTAGGAGAAATATTGGCTAAACCTAACCTTCTAAATATAGATAGAGGCATCAGATTAATGCTCGCTCCTAAATCACATAAAGCTTTTCCACATAATCTTTCTTCAATTATACAAGGAATTGTAAAGTTACAAGGATCTTTAAATTTCTGAGGAAAATTTTTCTGAAGTATAGCACTACACTCTTCACTTAGTGCAACTGTCTCATAATACCCAGATTTCCTTTTCTTATTTAATATCTCCTTCATAAACTTTGCATAGCTTGACATCTGTTCTAATGCTTCTGTGAAAGGATTTTATTGTTAATTTCTTAAGTACTTCCAGGAACTTTGAAAATTCTTTATCAAACTTATGATGTTTAATTCTTTGAGGAAATGGTGGTGGTGGTCTTTCCAAATTTATTTTAGTTGAGGATATTAATTTTTCTAGATCCGTATAAACATGTTCTTAGGTCTTTTTATTTCCTTTGTTTCTCTCACAACATCTTTCTCTTTTCTAACCACATCCTCTATTTCTCTTCCACTTCTTAATTGGACAACTTCTATTTGTTCATTATTGTTCTCTTTAGGTTTAATATTAGTTTTTCTAGAAAGTGTTCCTTGGGGTCTATTGCTAAGTGAATTAACAATTTCTCCTAGTTGATTCTCTATGTTTTTAATCGCAGTAATTTGACTTTGTAACTGGCTTTCCATTTACAATACCACTTCTTTTATAGGCATATTCTTATCCTCAAATTGTTGATCATTGTTAGATTTTAGTGGATCTGAAGGTTCACCTGATTATTCCAACTTCCATTAAGATTTGCATAATTATTTTCCCATTGTTGGTTTCCACCCTCTTTAGTATGATTCCAATTAAAATTAGGTGGTTCTTCTAATCTGGGTTGTAAAAGTTAGAATAAGGGTTGTTTATTGTATTTAAAGTCTCATATGATAAGTTGGAATCAATCATATGACCTAATGAATTTTCCTCACTTACAGGAGTAAATTGAAGCTGGTTCATTCCAAATTGGTCCTAACTTCCTTGATATTGCAACAACCTCAGATGCAAGAATTGCAATCACATCTGTATCATGAACACTAGCTAAATTTTTAGGATTTACCCTTACAAAGGGCCATTGAAATTCATTTGTAGCCCTTTCTTTAATTAATGCATACACTTCATCAAATGATTTTGACATTAATGAACCACTAGCAGCAACATTAATAATAGACCTAAGAGATTCTACTGACCAACTATAAAAAGTTTAAATAAATAACCATTCTGGCAGAGCATGATTTGGACACTTTCTTAGGAGCTCCTTGAATCTTTCCCAGAATTTGTATATTGATTCCCCTTCATACTGACAAAATGAGATAATATTGTTTCTAAGTTTAGTAGTCCTTGAAGGTGGAAAATACTTAGCTAAGTGATTCTCGAATATTTATGCTTATGTTTTTTTTCTTTATATTTCTTTACAATGATAATATCCCTTTCTTTGCAATGGATGCCAAATACTTGACTCTGAAGCAAATAAGAAATCAACTTTAATTATTTATAATAAGGGATTCTACGTAAGTATACGTATCATTTATCAAGTAATATAGGACTTTCTGATTAAGCCCCGAGATATTGAACCCACAGAGAAATGTCTAAAATTTTAAAGAAATGAGAAAAAAACTTTTTTACTTTTCAAATTGATTTTGTAAAGTTTGTTTTAAAGAAAAAGTAAAGCAAGTAAAATTTAATAAGATTATATAAAAGATATGAAAGCAATGAGAAAAAAAATATTTTTTCCTCTTTCAATGAATCAGTAATAATTATGGAATTTTGTTGTGGAAGTATCTAAATGTGTTGTGCCAAATAGGAACAATTATATTCTTTACCCTTACTTAGTTCTATAGAGATCTTTGGTTAATTTGAAGTTTTGAAATTTTGTAGATGGGTTAGGCAGGGATGATGCTCTCACTCTAAAGTTCTCTCTATTCCCTCCACCTGGGGGCTAAAATATCATAACAAAATTTAAAACATCAATCCAAATTGGGTGGCTTTAGCCTGTCACTCTAAAGTCCACTAATTTTACTCCCCATTAAAAAGTATATCTCCCTATTTATTTGCACTCAAATATATGTACTACAATTCTCATCCATACAAATGCATGTGATTCACTCCAATTGTTGATTGAGACAAAACCGCATTGATTCTTACATGTTCTCACAATAAATTTTAACATCTTAAGCCAAATCAAGAAGTAAATGAAGAGCAAGGTAGTGGAATCTTCACAATTTCTTCCAACATTAAACATCTATACTTCACACAACTTCCTTCCATAATTTAATTATTTCTTCATTTGAAAGGAAAAAGATAAAGAAAATTAATTACCTTCTATTAAAGTGCAATATCATCAAAAATAGGTATAAAAATGTGCTTCAAAACACTATGTATTTTAGGTGTATCAAAATCCCCCAAAATTAAAATGTTAGTTGTCCTCAAGTGACACTATAATCATATAAAAATCAAGCATGTAAATTATGTAAATGAGTTCCTTCAGGAATGTTTCAAAATTTTGTTCTAGAAATGAAATAGTCCAATTTAGAAAAAAAAATTTAGTAAATGAGACCAACTTAAAGTTTAGAAAATTCTTAAGTAAAGGATCATGAAAAATATAAGTTCCTATCAAATTCAGGCGTATTTGTAGATTTTTCAATATATAGGACTTAAACATTTTATTTTTCTCATATAAAAATTTTTATTTGAAAATAATTTTTCTCACTATATCATAATCTTAAGCTTGAGATTTTCTCAAAACTTAAATTTTAAACTTTAGTTATGGATCCAATTTTTTATTAGGCCCTTAAATCCTCAAGCTTCCCCTCCCTTTTCTTTTCTTTTTTTTTCCTTTTTTTTCTTCTTTTCTTATAAGGCAAGTATTACTATATCTGGATAGGTCTTTAATGATTTTGAATTCCACCCTTTCATTTAAAATAAAGGTCTGAAATATATCATTCACTTAAAAGTCATAATAATAGTGATGAAAATTATTTTTCAATAAAAGAAATTTAAGTTTTAAAAAATAAAAGTCAAATCTTCTATTTTTTCCAAAAATATAACATTTCATACTAAAGATAGTTTAACTATATTTAATATTTCTTTTTTAAGAAAATTTTAACTTTACATTTTTTATCATTACTATAAATTTTAACTAAATTCTCTTACTCATTTATATATTCAAAGCTTTGCTTCCCTAATATAACTTCGTATACATAATCGTTTTCAATAAAAAATCAAATTCATTTATAACATTCTTAAGAACAAATAAAATTTTAGTTTTTGAAAATTTGTTTTTAAAATTCCCCCCAAACATTAAAATTTTAGTTTGGATAAAACATTTAAGTATAAGAAATGATACATGAGTAAGAATTAAAAACTAAAATAACATGCTAACTGGAATTTTCATAACCTAAACATGCACATAGAACAATTTAAAAACAGGTTTAAAAAGAAATCAAATTCAGTTTTTCAGTTCTAGTAAAATCTTCAAAGGACTTCTACAGTAGTGAAAGTTTTCAAAGCAAATACAAACCAAATTAACATAACTAAAATCACAGCAATACTAGATAATATATAGTAGCAGATTTTTAAAAGTTTAAACATGCAATTTAAATAGTGGTTTCTAATAGTTCTTTAAATTTCATAACAGTTTTTGGAATTAAATAGTACACTACTAAAAACTCAAACACTAGATACACATTAACACATTTACTACCACAAACATATCACAAACAACAACATAAAATATCAACTCATCATACAAACATCTGTGTGTGCATAATAAAAATAGTCCAACTACAGTCTACATAATATCAGAGTTCACAACAAAATACAACAAAAAATAAAATTCCAGACATCATACAACACAAATACAAACATCAAAAACTCAACAACACATAAAAAGAAATCCTACTCATCATGCTCATCATCATCATCTCTCTCATTCCAAACTCTCGAAGGCACATAAGGAATATAAAAAGGATGAGGAGGCATCTCAATACTATGATCACCTTTAATCAGTCTATCCATTTATTACTGATAGTTCTCCTCATACTCATCATGTTTCACATTATATCTCTCAATATTTTCCACATTCCCATAAATATCTCTAACACGTTTGTCGGCATATTTTTTAGGTTGTGTGATGTTTTTTAAAAGGGGTCGCCTAACAGAAGATGTCGGCGAATCTAAATTTTAAATTTGATTTAAATATATATATATAATTTAGAAAGTAGTATTTGACTTTGAAAATAATTTTAAATTTGAAAGTTTTAAGATATGAGATTAAACCGATCTCACATCCCAAATAGTTTATATAAACGAGCACCGCACCACAAACCGTGTATCTATCCCTAAAGATAGACACACCGCTCGAGGGTGGGGCTCGATCAAATAAACTAGAAGTTTTGTGACATCCGTTTGGTCCGCGAACCAATTTTATAAGCCGACAAATTCCCCGCTTAATATGAAAGTATTAAACAGGGTTTATATTACCCGGGTTCTTTAAAATTCCCTATAAGGGCAAGCCCCTATAGTTAATTACATCTTAAGTGACGGGAATCACCTAAGAAAACTCTCGATAATAACCAATAATTCCGCTCTCAAGAATTTCAAACTTTAAGGTTTTCAAAGATTGAATTTTGGAATTTCAATAGGGAATGGATCAAATTTGGAACATTTTGTTTTGTGAATCCAAAGGAAGAAAGGTAGGAGAAATCACTGATTCGAAGTGAACTTCGGTAATTTCCCGACTATCCTATTGTTTGGCTTGAATTTAGGAAAGTCCTAATGTTTATTTAGTATTTCAATCTTGCCAATTTTAATTAATTAGGGCTTATATTTGTATGATAAAATCAAACAAATAACTCTAGAAGATGTGAGGGTTTATGTCGTATCGGACGACTACCTTGGAATCCTAAGACCGGTTAGGGCTTAATTTGCAATGCAAATGCTTAACGAAGAGTTGAGGATTTATGTTGCACTAGGCAAGCTACCTCGAAATCCTATGGCTTTGTTGTTTTAATTCTAAGAAGATTTTGCTGAAGTAGGTTTAAGTTTTGCTGACGACGATGGCCGTGCTGCCCACCATGCTCCAAGCTCCAAGCTCCTGGTTGTTGCAGAGGTTTAGTTTTAGAAATCATAAATCAGGGGATGAGAAAAGTGTTTTGGTTTAGAGAAGCCTTAATTTCCAAGTGTTTTTTTATTTTGATTAAAACAAATCTTAAAGTTGATTATAACGACACCGGTTAAGATCCCCGGCTCCATCCTTCCGCATCATTATTTTTATCGGATTCACTTAGTCCGGATGAATTTGCTAAACTCAACTCGAATGAGTTCCACACTTTCATTTAGACCGTGGGAAATCCCGTTAAGCAACACGTAGGTTACATCATCCGAGGTATTCCCGATCATCCAACAGGGCGTTTTAATTTAGTTGCAATTGTAGTTTTGTGTTCCGTTTGTGATTAAATTTTGAGTTGTTTTATATTTTGAAATGTTGTGGCGGTGAATTTTATCTCGCAATGACTTTTAACTTAGTTTTGGTTTCAGTTTTAGGGACTATCCTAAAGGTGTGGGTTTTCATGCAACGATTGTTTTATCATGCAAGAAAAGTAAAATGCATTCGCTAATAAAGTAAATTGCAAGAAAGTAAATTGCAAGAAAGTAAATCGCAATAAAATAAAAGCGTACCTGGAGGGTCTTCCCGTCATCCCAAGCTGCACTTAAAACACAATTAGAATATTTAAGCAAGTTCCTAGGTAAAGCCAGGGGAAAGGTTATGGTTTTCTACCAAATTCCTAATCCTATAGCTAGTCAACTCCTATGACGTCTAGGTTCTTTGTGTTTTTGTTTGAGGACGATTTTCTTCATCAAAGGACAATTAAGTCCAATTGTTCTTATAAATATCCTATCATATCGAGGAAGTGCTTAAGAAGAATCTTAAACATCTTTTCAATATTTCCGAGATTGTTTTAAGTCCAAATGAATTTAATTATATAAATGAATCGATCGTCCGAGGTTTTCAAGTCTTGTTAACTTGCTCGATGAACTAGGACATTTGAATATCCTATGAGTGAGGTAACACTTCATTTGATGTTCCATTTAGGAGTTATAATAATCAAAGCTTTCAAGGGTAAATTAGTATTCAAATGATTTGATTTAAGTTAAAGGGTTTAAATTTGGAATAGTGTTCAAGTTGCTTTACATTTATTTTGAATTCTTTATGTCTTAGGTGATGTTATATTTAATTCAACTTAATTTAATTGAGTTTTAATTTAGTTTAATATAGTTCAATTTAATTTGATTTGGTGTTTAATTAATTTGATTTGATTTAATTTTAATTTAATTTGATTTAATTTAATTTAATTTAATTTAATTTAATTTATTTAATTTAATTTAATTTAATTTAATTTGATTTAATTTTTTTTAATTTAATTTAATTTAATTTAATTATTTAATTTAATTTAATTAAATTTAATTTTAATTTAGTTTAATTTAATTTAATTTGTTTTAATTTAATTTAATTTTAATTTAATTTAATTTAATTTAATTTAATTTAATTTAATTTTAATTTATCTTTAATTTACTTTATTTTTAATTTTAATTGAAATTTCAAAAGAGTTTAATAATTTAATTAAGTCTTTTAATATTTTAAATTTGAGTTATCATTTTAATTAAAAAATTGAGTATTAATGATATAATTAGTTTAGGGATTTTTAAATTAAAGAATAAATCTCTTCCTAATAAATATCCCTTATTTTAATAATTCCAATTTATTATTCCTCCAAATTTAATCTATTATTTAATTAAAGTTTAATCATTTTAAAATTATTTAATGAGTTTCTACCCTTTAATTATTTAAATTTCAATCATCCAAACCAGATTAAGATCAAATATTTTACTTGTTGATTTTTTATTAAACCTAAAGTTTTAATTAAGGATTAAAGATTTTAATTACCATTTTACCCTTTAAGCTTAATAATTTCATAACTCACTAAATTGAACCCAAATGAACTTGAAATTTTTATGTGACTTCACTCATATGTCAATAAAGACATGAGAGGAGAAAATGTGATTTTTCTGTATTTAATTTATTTATATAATTATTTTTGGTGGAAAATAGAGATTTTCAAGGAAAATTTAATAACATGACCAAGGGAAAGTTTCTGTCCTTAAGAAAATTAGGGGACATTTCTAATGACCAGAGAAGCACTTGGACCAATGTTGGTGATTTTTTGAATTATATTATTTTTATTATAATTATTTTGAGTTTTGGAGTGTTAATTAATTTAAAAATAAAATAAATGTTGAAAAAATGGGTTTTATATTTTTCAAAAATCTCTTTGATATCAAGGAAACCAGAGAAGCAAATTTTGCAATTTTCTAATTTTTCTATGATTTATTATAATTATTTTAGTGAAAATGCTAGAAAATACATTTTTTTAATTTTAAAATTACCCTAGGGCTTTAAAATTCAATATCTCACTAAATAGACCTAAGAAAAATGTGGGATTTGTTCCTAAGTGATTAAAATTCAAAATGTGACATTTTGGTGAATTTTATTATTTTTGTGATTTTTATTATTTTTTAATTATTAAAAATATTAAAATATTATTAAAAATCAACTTTTTTAGAAAATTGAAATTTTAATTTTCTTAGATTCCCCTAATATCAGAGAGGCTCCAAAACCAATTTGGTGAATTTTTGAAAAGTATTTTAAAAGTTATGAATTTTTAAAGTTTAAAATGGCTAAGTGACTTAATCAAGCCAATTAGTGGGGCTAACCAAGTCCAATCGACCTCAAATTTTTATGGTAGATTCCTCTGATCCTAAAAGTCAGTGGAGAATTGATTTCAAGTCAATTTGATACCTGGTTAACTCTAATTAATTAAAGACCTATTTTGGGTGTTTAAGCCAATTAGGGTTGTTTTGAATGAACTAAGCCAAAATCTATTTTTCCTAGTGGTTCTCTGGTCATAAGGAACATCACCAAATTTTCCTAGAGTTTATTTCACAACATGCTATTTACTGGAATTAAAATACTCAAAATAAGTGACCCGAACTTGAAAAATCAAGAACTCCTCATAGGGATGGCCTCTCGACTTTGGAAAATTCGGGGAATGTTCCCAAATTCGGAGGCTTCAAAAGCCCTATGGTCTCATGCCATGGTGAATTGTATGCATGCATGGAGAATTAAAACAATGCAGAGAGTAAATAAATCATAAAAAATAAAATGTTTGATGAAATTAAGTGATTTTTTTTCCACATTATTCTCCTCTCTTCACTGAGCAAGAGGGTATTTTTATTTTATTTTTCTGATTTTTCTACACAGAGATATGAATTTTTGAAGTTTAGGGAATTAAATAAATAAAAAAAAATCCCTAATTTTCTACTTATCCGAGTCAGCGCCAACGCATCCTCGGCAGCTTCGAAAGGCCACGCGGCGCGCTCCCATTCGACGCCGCCACTTGAGTCAGCAGCCCGGGCCCCACGGTTCTCGTACCGTCTCCTGGTCCGATGCCATCTGAGCCGTCCGTCCGCGCGTGTATTGAATGGACGGCATCCGTTCATCGTCCCCAAGCGTTCTCACCCGAGAGCCGTCCACACTAAATCCCTAAGATCTCACTCGATTCTCAATGGATTTTTATGTTCTTATACTCTATGGATTCGTCTCGAAGAGACGAACACATCTATACGGCTAACATGCATCGAAACTAAATCATTTAAAATGGAGAATCTCCGTAGCTCGGGATGAAGAGTTAGCTCATACCTTGGCTCGTAGAAGTGTGGCTTCAATCCGAGAGTTGTTGCACCTTCGATCGGGTCCTAGCAAGCTCCGCATGAAGTCTCCCGGTCCGGTGAATCGTCCGGATATGATTTCGACCAAGCCCGATCACAAAGCTCGGAGGCCTGAGCAACCGGGTGGTCCGGAGATGGGGCTTTTGATGGTGGACACCTTCTCTTGGTCCGGTGAAGGTGTAGAGCCAATCAATTTGGGAATTGGCTCACCGTGGAGAAGTGTCCCGATTTTGGGTGGAACTTCAACTCGAAATCGAGCTTTCGGAGGAGAAATGGCAGGGAATTCCACTTGGGATCAAGTGCTCTAAGGGTGGAAGAGGGTCCGGAACAATTTTGGCGAGTTTTGGCAAGGTTTATGCTTCTTTTTTCTCATGGCCGAGAGGGGTGGAGTTTAAACAGAGCTGGTCGGGGGCCTCCCATGGGGAGTTAGTGGCTTGGGATCGACCTGCTTCCAGTGAGGAGAAGAACAGCCATGGTGACCACTAGGCATGGGGCAGCTCAAGAAGTGAGAATTTTAATGTTAGCTCACATGTGAGCTCTCGGCCATGGTGTTTTCCGGCGGCCCGGTGGCCGGCCGGCCGTGCAATGGTCACCATCTTGGTCAGTGGGTCGTAGCCGAGGTTTGTGCAATCAATCGACCATGGACATGTGTAAAGGCTTTGATCCAAAGTAGAATGGGGCATGGCTAGTTTTGGACCTAAATGGGTCAACCCACCCATTTGGGCTAGGTGCACCACCCAAGGTGGCTTTGGATGCTCGTGGGGGATCAAAGGGATCACTGGCCTGGCATGGAGAAGTCTCCATCCAAATATATTTGGATTAAATTTAAGTTTAGTGTGAAACATGATTAAGGCTAATGAGCTTTAGGGATTAAGGAAAGCCCCCCTCTTCTTACCCAATATGGCATGGTGGAGTGTCCAAAGCTCTCATGGCTCACATGTGGCTCATACATGGCTTCATGGCTCACCTTTGCTTCGGCAAAAAGTTTGGTCAATTTCATAAAAAAGGATTTTAAGGATTTTGGATAATTTGGTGGAAATTTGGATGAAGCCTCATTTAGAAATATTTCGATCATTGGTTTAGGACTTAGGGATGATTTTAATTGGAAGTATGATGAGGGGAAATGTCATATGGGCTTTGGAAGAATTTTTGGGGTTTTGGATTTGGTGGAAGCTGGCTTTTAAAATGGTTTAAGGAATGGGCCCTTAAGTTTAAAAATGAATTTATGGATGGGAATTTTGTAAAGAGGTTGGGCCAAATAATTGTTGGGTTTAGCTCATGGATGTGTCATGAGTGATTTGAAACAAATTGGGGATGATTTGGATTCGAATCGGGTCGAATTTGGGTTAGGTTTCGGCTTAGGTCAAAAATGGGCCTTTTAACCTCGGGGTTGAGTTTGAGTGGGGTTTGGGTCTAAATTTTGGGCAAATCATGTTGGGGTTTTGTTTGTGGGAATGTTAAGGAAGATTTAGAAAAGATTCGAGGTTAATTGGAGTCGAATCGGGTGAGTTTCGGGTCATGGGTCCAAATCGGGCTTTAAGGCCAAAAGTGAGATTGGATCCAAATGTCAATCAAATTGGACTTGGATTTGGTCTAGATTGGTATCGGGAATGTTGAATTGAAGTTTAGAATTGAATTGGACCAGAATTTGGGTCAATTGGATAGGTTTGGTTTAACATTGGGTTCACTTTGGGTTAAAATGGGTCAATTTGGGGGTTTTGACAAAAGTAGGGTAAATTGACAAAATTGGCCCATGGTGTAGTTGGACAAAATGAAATTGGGAATATTTAGGATTTTCTGGGAATTTTCTGAATTTTTGGATTTTTAGGCCAAGAAGGGTATTTTGGGTATTTCGGAGGGTATTGGGGGGTATTTTTGGAATCTTTGGTATTTTTGGGTATGGATGATCAATTTGAGTGATGTAGAGATGTTTGAGAGTGATTTTGGAAAATTTTGGGTAATTTGGAAATTTTGCAAAAAATTTGGGTAATTTTAAGTGGTTTTTGGCAGGTTTAGTAGTGTAGGGTCCCGGGGTCAAAAATCGAAAATTTGGGAAATTGAAGATTGGGTGAATCTAGGTGGAAAGAAGTCATTTTGGTTGAGCCATGAAGCCATTTCAAGCCCATATGAGCCATGAAAGGACTCATTTGAGGCATTCACTATGTTGTTCCTAACCCTCTTACCCAAGAGCTTAGGGGTTAAGGACCATCCATGCGGATCACCTATATGAGTCGGAGGTCAAGTTGGGTATGGGTGTGGTTTTAGGAAGTGTGTGGAAATGTAGTGTGTAAGTGTAGTGTGTATGTAAGTGTATGTGTAAGTCAGCCCCTTCATCGACCAAGCCACCTGGCAGGGCCCTAAGTGCCAAAGAATCCTATAGGAACTCATCCTTTAAATTTCCACATTCGATTTCAACCCTCTAGGTGATTAGGGGTCTATAGTCAAGTTTGTGGAGTTTGCAGGGAGTTTAGAAGTGGTTTGAATTTCTAAAAGGCGGGTCCCAATTCTAGTCCTCTAAGATAGTCAAAGGAAAAGCCTAAGGCTAGATCCTAAGCACTAAAAAGAAGAAGGGAAGACCTCATCAAAAATGAGGTCAACAAATGGACCCCCAATAAGTGTGGTGAGCTGACGGAGCACACCGCGCGTATTGGTGTTGACCGAAGCGATCAAAAAAACCAACACAGATGTCCAAGTGACGAACTTAGGACGAAGTAGAAGAATTTCGCCGGGGAGTGTCAAGTATATCTCCGGAACCGGAGATTCTCGAACTCTCGCCTGGGAAAGGAAAAGGAGGTGAATCCCAAATCACATGATCTCGGGGAATTTCGATTTTATTTTGTTTTAGTTTAAGTTTTGATGTGTGAGCTTAGATTTCAATTTGGAGTTTCAATTTAGATCAAGTTTGTCAAAATTAATTTGAAGGATTTGATTTGAAATGAAAATTGGAATTCGGGGTTTTAGATGTAATATCTTCAACCTCGAAAGAAAATCGAATCGATTAGATCGAATCGTTGCAATGAGAAGATATCTCGTAGTAATGCAGGTGTTGGATGTAAAATCCTTAACCTCAAGAGTTCGATTTTGATGTATTTCAAAGTGCACAGAAAAGAATCCTAAAGCGATGCAGTCTTGGATGTAAAATCCTCGACCTAAAAGGTTTGAATTTGATGTATTTCAGTGCAATAGGAAAAGGATCCTAAAGCAGTGCAGTCTTGGATGTAAAATCCTCGACCCAAAAGGTTGAATTTAGTGTATTTCAATGCAATAGGAAAAGAATCCTAAAGCAGTGCAGTCTTGGATGTAAAATCCTCGACCCAAAAGGTTGAATTTGATGTATTTCAGTGCAATAGGGAAAGAATCCTAAAGCAGTGCAGTACTTGGATATAAAATCCTCGACCCAAAAATTTGAACTTGATGTATTTCAAAGGCAATAGGAAAAGGATCCTAAAGCAAGTGCAGTCTTGGATGTAAAATCCTCGACCCAAAAGGTCGAATTTAATGTATTTCAGAGGCAACAGAAAAGAATCCTAAAGCGATGCACTTGGATGTAAAATCCTCGACCCAAAAGGTTGAATTTAATGTATTTCAAAGGCAATAGGAAAAGAATCCTAAAAGGTGCAGTCTTGGATGTAAAATCCTCGACCCAAAAAATTGAATTTAATGTATTTCAAAGTGCAATAAGAAAAGGATCCTAAAGCAAGGCAGTCTTGGATGTAAAATCCTCGACCCAAAAGGTTTGAATTTGATGTATTTCAGTGCAATAGGGAAAGAATCCTAAAGCAGTGCAGTCTTGGATGTAAAATCCTCGACCCAAAAAATTGAATTTGATGTATTTCAGTGCAATAGGAAAAGGATCCTAAAGCAGTGCAGTCTTGGATGTAAAATCCTCGACCCAAAAGGTTGAATTTAATGTATTTCAGTGCAATAGGAAAAGGATCCTAAAGCAGTACGATACTTGGATGTAAAATCCTCGACCCAAAAGGTTTGAATTTTGATGTACTTCAGTGCAATAGGGAAAGAATCCTAAAGCAGTGCAGTCTTGGATGTAAAATCCTCGACCCAAAAAATTGAATTTTTGATGTATTTCAGTGCAATAGGAAAAGGATCCTAAAGCAGTGCAGTCTTGGATGTAAAATCCTCTACGCAAAAGGTTTGAATTTGATGTATTTCAGTGCAATAGGGAAAGAATCCTAAAGCAGTGCAGTCTTGGATGTAAAATCCTCGACCCAAAAAATTGAATTTGGTGTATTTCAGTGCAATAGGAAAAGGATCCTAAAGCAGTGCAGTCTTGGATGTAAAATCCTCGACCCAAAAGGTTGAATTTAATGTATTTCAAAGGCAATAAGAAAAGAATCCTAAAGCAGTGCAGTCTTGGATGTAAAATCCTCGACCCAAAAAATTGAATTTTTGATGTACTTCAGTGCAATAGGGAAAGAATCCTAAAGCAGTGCAGTCTTGGATGTAAAATCCTCGACCCAAAAAATTGAATTTTTGATGTATTTCAGTGCAATAGGAAAAGGATCCTAAAGCAGTGCAGTACTTGGATGTAAAATCCTCGACCCAAAAGGTTCGAATTTGATGTATTTCAAAGGCAATAGGAAAAGAATCCTAAAGCAAGTGCATCTTGATGTAAAATCCTCGACCCAAAAAATCGAATTTGGTGTATTTCAAGGCAACAGGAAAAGGATCCTAAAGCAATAGGTACTTGGATGTAAAATCCTCGACCCAAAAGGTTGAATTTAATGTATTTCAGTGCAATAGAAAAGAATCCTAAAGCGATAGGTACTTGGATGTAAAATCCTCGACCCAAAAAATTAAATTTTTGATGTACTTCAGTGCAATAGGGAAAGAATCCTAAAGCAGTGCAGTCTTGGATGTAAAATCCTCGACCCAAAAAATTGAATTTTTTGAATTTGATTGAGAATTTGATTCGAATTTGGAAAGATCAAATTTGAAATTTGATCGAGAGTGGATTCGAAATTTGATCGAGGATTTGATTTGGAATTTGGAAAGATCAAATTTGAAATTTGATCGAGAGTGGATTTGAAATTTGATCGAGGATTTGATTTGAGATCTAGAAGATCGGATTTGAGATTTGATAGAGATTTAGAATCCGGAAAGATCGAATTTGAGATTTGTGTTGATTTCGTTTATCTTTTAATGATTTATTTTATTTTATCGTTTATTTAACGTTCATGTGAATTTGGTATTTGTCATTTTTCAGATTTTTTTTTTTTTTTTAGAAAGTTTTCTTTTATTCTCTTTTTTTTTGTTTTATTTCTTTTCTGTTCTTTGTTCGAAGTTAATTTAACTTTAATGGCGTTTCCCAATCAATTTGCACAAAAGAGGTGAAGGCCAAAAACGTGACATGGTCACTTTCATTCCAATCATGTCGAAAATACGTTGTACAACTCGATCCGGAATATATTTCATACAATCCATGTAGACTCAAAACTGATCGTGTATGATCTTTGTTGATTCATCCAAAGAAGCACTCGTCAAAAAATCCATGTCCGAATAGTGGGGTACATGGTCAATAACATCACCTTCCAAGCCATCCTCGGCAAGGATGCCGACCGGATGTGCGTCGGAGGTGTGATATTTCCCATGTAACTCACGACTCGTAAGGCCGGAGGTTCTCCGACTCCGGGTCCGGTCGGAAATGGTAAGGTATTTTATCGTCGTCCATTCTCCCGAAGGTAACCGAGATTCGCTCCACTCGGCACTCCCGGTATGCAATGCTTTGCGATATCCGCTCCGTTACCTCGCAGCATCATGACGGAACCCACCGTAAAGGTATCTTTACCGGCCCTCGGAACTCACCCGGGCCCGCTATCCGGAGGTCGATCCGAACATGATGTTACACTCATTCGAAAAGAGATCGTGCGAGAAGGTCCGACGAAGTCGTGGTGATCAATATGTGGGGGTATGCAATCACCTTGTTTATAGATGTTGATAATGCAACTATTGGGTATGCAATCTGCCGGCAGTACTCTCCATGTTATCAATCTTTTTACCATTCTCTTGATAACTAATGGCATCGGATCCACTCGCCCATGACGGAGTATCCCCGTGGGTTTCCTTTCGTCTTCAAAGAAAGTCGTAGCAAGCATCCGCATTGTATCGTGATTCTTCCTTTCCCCGGCATCCATCTCCGGGGTTCCGAGTATGTGTTTTCCCTCGGGCGGCCTCGCTCGGCCCATTCTCTTCGCATCCCGGATACGATCCACGATTTGTCGTTGTTCATACTCTTAGAATACGCTCGGTGTGTAGCTCGAGGCCTTCTAGTATGTTGATTCTTCTTCCTTTAATTCTCTCGAAGTATTCAAAAGTTTTCTTTTCAACATTTTGCATCCTCTCCAGCTCGTATTCCGGAATGATCCGCGATGGCGAGGCCTTGTGACATATTGTGGGATATATGGTTAAATCCCTTCAAGTTCCCTCGCATACCTCGGCTCCTCGTGGATGATGCCCGTCGGCACATCCCCCGGGCTGCTTCCGCAACAAGGTCATGCACCGCCGGTGGTTCTATCCGGTGGCGTGGTAGCCTTCTTCTTCTTCGATCTTCCGGAGATTTCCCCGGTTCTTCTCGTTATTCTAGGAGCCGGCCTCCTTTCTTCGAGTTCCCGGTGAACCGGTGTCCTCGAAGTGTATGTGCCGGCATCGCAATTGTCTCGTCGCGCCGGTCCGCGCCTAGTTTTGTTAACATCTTACGGATACGGCGATTCTTATTCCTTCGTTGCGTGGCCGCGAGAGTGGCTCTCCGCACTTCTGAATCTCTCGCGGGCGCGGTGCCGACAAGCCCGCCCTCCGCCGTAGCGACTACGGACTTCATTTTCTTGTCTTCTTCAGCATTTGCCTTTCTTTTCTTGTTGTTGGATCGGTGGCTTGGGCCACCCACTTTCATCACTCGTCCGCCCGGTAGTTCTTCTCGGTTAACCGGGACCCGACCACTTTCCTCGTACCGTAGGCCTCGCCGGTGCGAAATCCGAGTCAATCTCGATTATCGCTCCATCTTTCACCCTCTTTTCATCGAGTGCAAGGCTTACGCCATTCTTAAAGTTCAAGACCAACCGCCCGTTCGACATTTCCTCGCGAAAAGACAAGGAAAAGGATCGTGGGCTGTACTAAGAACAAGAACATTAAGAAAATGTTTATTAAAGATACATTTTTTTATTATTCTTATATTTTGAAATTTAACGTAAATGGAGTAGGATAAGATGAGGGAAGAGATTTTGATTTGAAAAAGAAAACAAGGAAAACTTAATTATCATGATTTTATTTATCTTAGCACATTTTATTATTATTATTATTTTTTTTTTGGGTTCGGACCCAATCATAAGTAATTACTCCGCCCGTGTTTCTTAGGGATGAAGAATTCATTCCTTCGAAACATCAGGTAGCGTAATACTTTTTCAAGTATCGTCCGTTGATCGGAAGCATATGTCGTTCTCCCTGGCAATTCACTAACTGGTAGGAACCTCCTGAGTATACCGTTTCAACCACAAATGGTCCTTCCCAAGTGGGTTCAAATTTTTCTCTTATCTTGCGGTGTGCAAGAATAGGTCTCTCGAGAACGAGAACTAAGTCACCAACTTTCAAGGTTCTCGGCGGACCCGCTTGTCATGGGCTCGAACCATCTTAGCTTGGTATAATTCTAAATTCCGTTGCGCCGCAAGTCTTTTCCCTTCCAAGCTTTCTAATTCTTCGAGTCGTAATCCGGCGTTTTCTTCGTCGTGATCTTGTTTGCAACCGCAATTCCGAGTGAAGGAAGCCGAACCTCTAAAGGTAACACCGCTCGGACCCATACACCGGAGCGTAAGGTGTAGCTTCGAGTAGGAGTTCGAAGGTTGTCCAGTAGGCCCATAAGGCTTCTAACAATTTCTCGTGCCAATTTCTCTTATTATCGTCCGGGGTTTTCTTTAAGATTCGAACGAGAGTTTTATTAAAAGCCTCGACGAGACCGTTTGCTCTTGGGTAGTAAATTGTCGAGTATCGCCGACCGATTCCGTGTCTCCCGACAAAATTGTTGATTTGTGTGCTTCTAAATGCCGACCCATTATCCGAGATGATCTCGCGCGGCACTCCGAAACGGTAGACAACTTGGTTCTTGAAAAACCGTAGCACGTGGTGTGCTTTCACTTCTCTAAGTGGAACCGCTCTCGCCCACTCGGAAAAGTAATCTGTAGCCGCAAGAATGAAGCGATGTCCTTTTGAAGATGGTGGTTCTATCGGACCCACTATATCCGTGCTCCAACATTCAAATGGCCACGACGCAATTGCTCGGATGTAGCACATTTGGAGGTCGGTGTAGAACCACTCCGTGCACTCGGCATCGATGACGCCTCTCGGCGATTTTCATGCGATCGGTCATCATCGAGGGCCGTAGTACCCTAGTCTTTTAATTTTCATTTTCATCTTTGGACCCGACCGGTGAGCGCCACGCAGTCCCGAATGCACCTCTTTAACAATTTCACGGGCCTCGGACCCGCTTAGGCACCTTAGCCACATTTCGATCAAAAGACCTTCCGTATAATGTGTTGTTTATTAATGCGTAGGACGCAGTTCTTTTCTTGATCCGATGCGCTAGCGACCTATCGTCCGGTAGCTTTCCCGTTTGCGGTGTAGTTCATTAATGGCCGTCGCCAATCTTCTCGTGTTTTCCGTCACTCGCCGCAACTACTTCTTTTTCTTTCTCGATTTGTGTATTGTGTCTATGTCGAGCTGGGATAGGACATGACATCCGTGAACTGACACTTCCACTGATTCATCTTACAAACAGGCAAACTCTTTTGCGAGACGGGCTAAAGCATCTGCTAAAGCATTTTCTTTTCTAGGAATTTTGTAGATTGTCACATTTGGAATCTGTTCCAACAACTCGTATGGCATACCTGGAAGTATTGCTCGAGTCTTGGCTTTAAAATTCGTACCGTCCGGCAATCCGTTGAATGATTAACCGTGAATCCCCGTAGATGTTGATGTCTCGTTATCCCCATTCGAATAGTTAATTCCAATCCCGTTATGAGGGCTTCGTATTCCGCTTCGTTGTTTGTACACCGGTTCCGTCAAGTGGTAGGAGTATCTTAACATCCCCCGCTCCGGTGTTATAAAGATTAGCCCGATTCCCGCCTTACCGGCACTATCACTTGCGATTCTTCGTCTTTGTGTGCCGAAGATGCTCCGTCGAAATATAATTCCCAACGTCGATCGTCAAGGTCTTCTAGGTTCATTATTTGTTAATCCGGCAAATCATCATCGAGAGGAGATTCGGCGGCAAAGGGTGTGCCGCGAGGAAGTCCGCTAAGACTTGTCCCTTTACGGCACGCAGAGGCACGAAAGTTATATCGAATTGCAATAATATCATCGACCATCCGGCAAGTCCGCCGTAAAGTGTTGGACGAGTCATCAAGTATTGCAATGGATTAAACTTCGAGATTAGGTCGACCTTATGAGAAAGCATGTAGTGCCCGAGCTTTTGAGCGGCGAAGATCGTGGCCAAACAATGCTTTTCAATTGCGGGATACCTTATTTCCGTCGAAGTAAACGACGGCTTAAGTAGTAAAGAGCATTTTCTTTACCCTCATCATCGACCCTGGCTAACAGGCTCCGAGAGAGTCGTCTAAAGCCGCGGTGTAAAGTATCGCCGGCCTACTCCGAGACCGGGGCCGCTAAGACAGGAGGTGTCATTAAATATTGTTTAATGTCTTCGAAGGCCTTCTGGCATTTCTCTTCCCAAATAAATTTGGCGTCCTTTTTAACTAGTGCCGAGAAAGGCCGACACCTACATGACAGGTTCGAGATAAAGCGTCGAAGATATGCCGACTTCCCTTGAAAAGATCGTAATTGTTTTAAGGTTTTGGGAGGCGGCATTTCTAAGATAGCTTTAATCTTCTCCGGATCGATTTCAATTCCACGATGTCGGACAACGAATCCTAAAAATTTCCCGGAGGTGACGCCGAAGGCGCATTTTAAGGGATTCATCTTAAGGTTAAATTGTCTTAATCGTTCGAAAACAATTCTCAAATCATACGAGTGGTTTTCCTTTACTTTGCTTTCGATGACGACATCGTCCACGTAGCATTCGACTTGATTGTGGATGAGATCATCAAAAATTCTTGTCATTGCTCTTTGGTAGGTTGCTCCTGCGTTCTTCGATCCGAATGGCATCACCGTATAGCAAAATACTCCGATCGGCGTTCGAATGCCGTAAGCTTTTCATCTTCTCGGAGCCATTTTTATCCGGTTGTATCCTTAAGATCCATCCATGAACGAGAATATTTCATGTGTCGAAGCAATATCGATCATCGCTTCCGGAATCGGTAGAGGGAATTCATCTTTTGGACATGCCTTGTTTAAATCTCTCGAAGTCCACACAAATTCCGATCCGACCATTCTTCTTTCGATCGGCACCACATTGGCTAGCCTAAGTCGGGTATTGTTCTTCACGGACAAATTTAGCGTCTATTAGCTTTTTAACTTCGGCTATAACTTGTTGTTCGATTTCTAAACGCATTCTTCCGGGACCTTGTCCGACCGGAACGTGGTAGGATCCACTCCTAGCTTATGGACCGCAACCTCCGGAGCTAATCCTCGGCATTTCATCGTAGCTCCAAGCAAAACAGTCTTTAAATTCCATTAATAACTCGATTATTTCTTCGGAGTCTTCTTTGTCGAGTAAGGAGCTAACAAAGGTAGGTCTAGGCTCTTCGCTAGTACCTAAGTTAACTTCCATTAACTCATCTATCGTGGATTTAATTTCTTCTTCGAATTCTGGTGGAGCGTCTCCACTCTGTAAATCTTCGAGTTCGTCCGTAGTTTCCATACAGTTTTCATCGGACTTGCAAGTGACAACCAAGCAAAATTCAGCATCGTCAACCGACCCTACCGTGCCGAATCCGAGTCCATACTTTGAATCGTGAGGACGACCGGAGTTATTCCATAACTTTTCAAAATGTTGTGATCGGCCTCTTGTCCATTGTCGAGGTAAGAAACCACGTTGAATTAAATTTTGAACACGGGGAGAGTACCACTCAAAATGTAATTCCATTAATTCCGATGAAGTGACATCTTCGAATTGTACATTATTTTCGCTTTGGAGGAAGAAGCACCACGGTAGAATTTCGATCGGCTTCAGCACCGTCACTACGTACCTCTTCGACCTCCATATCCTCGATCTTATTAGAATGGATCGGAGTTAGGGTCATAGTATGTACGTAGTGGTTAATCTTCTCGTACATTGATTTGTATTCTTCGTTCTTTTCATCTTCGAGGGAGATCTTCGTATTGCGGCTTCTTTCGACTTATTGTTGTCGCTTCTTGCTTGATTTCTTTTCCTCTTCGTAACTATCTTCCCAATCAACATTGATGGCCGGTTTCCTCCGTCCAATCGTCCTAGTGTCTCTACCACGGCCTCGTCCCCGCCTCGACCTCGAATGCTAGTTGTGGAGAAACCTTCACCATCTCGCCGAAGGGAGTGGTGAGTGACCGTTGGACTAGAACTTCAGTGTTCTTCGTTGTCTCGAACTTTCTTTGCTTCATTTGTTATGGTATCTCCGGAGAAGATTGTTTTCTTTGCGGTGCATAATAAGCCGCATCTTCATGGACTCCAATCTCATGTACGGAGAATGGTTGTAAGTCGCCTTTGATGCACTCGTTCCCCTCCATCGTAATACTTGATGCATCGATGCGGAGATGATGGTACCATCCTCGTTTTCATGTATCCATGGTCGGCCCAGAGAGAGCATCGAACGACGTTTCGAATCGATTATATGAAATTTCGCGGTTGTCTTTGCTAAATCACCGGTCTTCATCGGCAGCGTTATCGACCCGAGGGCTCTTTCTCCTTTCCGGTCGAATCCTCTTAATAACATTTTGTCGGCCTCGAGCTCACGAGCATCAATTTCCAAGTATGCTAGTGTTCGAAGACTCATTATATCGATTGATGCTCCCGGATCCACCAATACTCCGGAGAGCGTAAACTTCCTAATTGTAACTCGAAATGTACAACGGTCGGTCGTGATCCGTCGTCCCAAGTAAGTAGGTCATTGTCCATGAAGGTAACACCTCGTCGTTCCCTTAACGAGCAAACCTCATCTAAGGAATCTCCGACCATTCGAGCTAAGCAAATTTCGAGATCAAGTAAGGCCTCGATCGAGCTTCTCTCATCTCCTTCGATAAGATGAGAGCGTCGTAAATGCTCGCTTGGCTCGGTAGTTTCCTAAGATGGGCTAGCACGTTGTAGTCCACTTTATTCTCATGCGTCTCGGCTTCTTCTCGAATGGGTATTTCTTCGTCGGGGTTGGTTCTTCTTGAACAACCACCGCTTTCCTTTGTCTTTTGGACCCATTCTCGGAGGTAGAACTCTTCCACTTCTTAAGTCGACTTCGTAATTTCTTCGAATCTAGTGTCGAGTTTGTCGGTGTCTCCTCCCGAATCGGAATGACCGGCTCTTCTCGGATTATCTTCCAAATCGAAGGCTCTAACTCTATCGTAACCGGAGCTCCTCGAAACTCACGGATAGATCCATTGCTTGTTGAACTCTCGTAGCCTCCTCGATGGATGCCTTCTTCGTCATTTTGATCGTCGAGATCTTGTATGATTCGAGAATTGTTGTTGGTATCGAAATCGACGCCCGGATTGTCGCTAGTTACGTAATCGTTAGAAACAATCAAAACGTAGCCAACGCCATCACCCTTATCATTATATGATCCCACCGAAGTGAGCAGATAATCATACAAAATCAGAGGTTCGAGGGATTTATCCCCCGAATCGGAAACAACTATCCTAGGATAAGCAGCCCCTAGTCTAGCCTTAGGAGTCTCGGTCCCCTCTTCTTCGTCAATTTTCTTCTTCTCTTCAATTGTCTCCTGTCGAGGTGGTTCTTCTATCGCAAGTGATAGTACCGGCTTAACGGGTCTCGAACTCGAATCGAAGCTCGCACCGAAGCGGTTCGGATGTTATCTAAAATCTTCTTCGAAGACCTTGTCCAGTGCGGTAGTCCATCCATCGTTGGTTGCATAGGGATCTATCGGAATGACGGGATCGGCTGAGATAACATCGACGGAACCTCCTTTCCGGGGTTCCTTCATGTACTCCTTCGGGATTGTTATATTTCCTTTCCGAAGGTTTTCATCGAGCCAACTTTTCGAAGGTAATGCGGTCTTCTATCTTGTGCCCAAGCATCCGATGGTAGGGGCAAAAGTCGGGATCACCTTTCTTGTCGACTTCCTCCGGTCTTTTGGGCTCGGCACTAGAAATCTGGAGTTTTCATTAAGCTACGAAACATCTTTGCATCGCTTCATTCTTGAACGGATATTCTCTCGCTCGAAGCTCCCTCAATGTACGTTGCGGACGAGACGGTTGTTCATACTCGCGGAGACGATCGATAGCTGGACCGGGTTGCCGGTAACTTTGTTGTGGTTGCTCGCGGCCGTTCGGTGGTATTTCGCATCGGTTGTTTGCCTTTGTCAACCGCCGCAACGACCCCGGATTTCTTTTCGAAGGTCTTCACCGGCTTCGCTCGTCCGTCTTGTCGGCAAAACTTAATTGCTTCGCTTCTTCTTGCAAGCTTCCGGCCTTGCTTAACAACTTCTCAAAAGTCTTAATAAGTGAATCCCTTGAGGAGAAGTGCTATCGGGCCGTGAATGCTTTTAAGCAAGATGCCGACTGCATGTTGTTCTTGCAGTTGTGGTTCACATTTCATGCTTAAATTTCTCCATCGAAGTATGTAATCCACTAGAGTTTCATTCGGCCTTTGTTTCTCTACCACTAAATCACCTATAGTGATGTGGTGCTGAGCTCCGCAAATCGCTTAAAGAAGAGGCTCTCTAGCTCGAGAATGTCTTCACGTAACCGTTGGGTAATCCCGCATACCCGTCGAAGGCGATTCCCGACGGACCGTCGACGAACCGTCGGAAGAGTAATGCATCACTCCCGCCGCATTACAACAACCGGCACGAAAGTGTGCAACATGCCGTCGGGGGTTCCCGGTTCCGTCGAAGGTCTTGAACGAGGTGGTACGAAGCCTTTCGGGTATCGGACGGCGTCGAATTCTTCCGGGTAAGGTCTACCCATCCGAATGGATGTCCCGCTCTTCGATTGTGCTAAGGCTTCTCGCACTCGCCGTTCCACCAAGTTCTTGATATCCTTTTCGGGGATCATACTTTGTGTTGTATCCTTTTTCACCGATCATCCCCATCGACGGATGTAATCTCCTTTCCTCCGTCTACAATGTGAATGACCTTCGGGGGTGTCTCTCTAAGTGGTTGTACTCGACTCGGAGAGTAGCCGGAGCTACGGCCATCTCTTCCATCCTCTTCGCCATTCGAGCGATCGTGTCGTCCTTTTCCCGAAGCCGTCTCTTCATCGGCTCCGGCTCCTCTCTTCCGCGGCCGCAGGAGCACCTCGAGAAGCCGATGAAGCTCGTGTCTCAACCATGTTGATTTCTCGCATATTCGTTGTCCATGAATTCCAATGAGTCGATCTCATCTCCGAACTTTTATTCTCTTTCTTTTGCCAACCGTCGGATGTCGGTTCTCAACTTTTCCATGGCATCTTCTAGCCGAGCTTTCGTGTATCTTTGTGGTTGTCATGCGATGGCTGCCGGGTCCTTTTTTCACGAGTCCCCTTCATCGCGAGAGCACTTTCTTCGCATTCCGGCCTCTCCGGCGAGACTTTCTCTCTCGGCCGTTGTTTCAATCTCAATCGCCCCGTAGTGGGACGCCACACCATCCTTCTAGCGAGTAGAAGGTCTAGGACCGCGATGGTCCGTTGCCAAATGCTCGGAAGGTGGTATCCTCCCTAATCCGTAATCCCGATACTACGACGAGCGGGCTAGCCTTCATTCTCTTGCTTGGCTTTTCTATCATGACGGCGGGTTCTACTCGGGCCCAAGATCGGATTTCGACCGGCACCCGCCCTATCCTTCGTAGAATTTCCGACACGGGCGCTTTTCCTTCTTTGCTAGCCTTTTCTACCAAAGTTTGCAGTCGAGCAAACGGCGTAGTTCTAGTTCTTTTCTTGCGGCTATCGTTGTAGTATGCGGGCCGAGGTAATGTGGCAACAATCTTGCGAACATTCTCCTCATCCTCTCGCGGCGGAGAGGGGATGGAACCCGCTTCCTCCCAAAAGTGGTATGTAGTCGAGCAGTGGTGTATATTCCGGTAGCGGTGTATATTCCGGCAACTCGGAATTTCCTCCAGAAGGCAATCTCAGCAGCTCCGGCTTCCCCGGCGATCCTTCTATTTCTATTTCTTCTTCGGGTCTTTGTCGCCGACGGAATCTTCGAACTCGGACCCGATTTCGAAGACGAAGGTCTTACAGGAAGATCCGTACCCTCCACTCGGCAACGAGTTTACCATAGTTCCGGATTTCTTTCCCCTTTGATTTGGCGTGAAGTCGGGGTAGGTGCGAAACAACTAGACCAGATGGGGGTAGTAAGAACGCTCCTCCTGCGGACGGCAGTACTCCTCCTGGTCGGGACCCTTTGCAGGGGAGGAAACTCTTGGGCCGACCTAAGGTTGAACTCAAGTAGTGGCTCCTCAGCTTCAGATACCTTGTTTGTCAGTGCAAAGAGGGAGACGTCGGTGACCTTGACGTTCGTGTTTTCAAATCCTCGTCCAAATCGGATGACCCCATTGTCGGGCAGACTCATCCTTATAGACAACGAAGTCCAATCCGTTGGTGAAGGAGAAAATCGGCTCGGGGCTTCCATTTCTGCAGGTAGATTCGGTTGTCGATCCCAAGTTATGCTTCTTTTCTTCGAGACGAAAAGAAAGGAATTGAAAAGAGTCCGAACTCATTCTTTGTTCATGTATTTATAAAAAAGAATCATTTGTTAAAAGAATCACTTATTAGAGGGTTTGTTTATTTAGAACGGAACGTTTAAAGGTGTAGAGAAGGTAAGGAATCCGATTCGGAGTTGGAAAGGGAAAGAAAGTCTTAAGCAAGACTTCTCGACTCGAAGGATCATTCCTAAACTAACACCTATTTGGGTCCACCCCACCTCGTAAATGAGGTAAAAGGATCTCGGAACCTCTCTGTTTAGGGGTGTCTAAACAAATGGCTCCTAAATCCGAGAGAATGTTGGCTATACTTGTTCAAGATAGAAATGAACATAGTATTCCAACGAAAAGAACGGTAGTTCGATCCATTAGTGGACATGGATACACTACCGATTTTTGAAACGGAATTATTTGATTATAATGGAGAGAGGAATCATCCCCAGCGGAGTCGCCAGAAATCTGTCGGCATATTTTTTAGGTTGTGTGATGTTTTTTAAAAGGGGTCGCCTAACAGAAGTTGTCGGCGAATCTAAATTTTAAATTTGATTTAAATATATATATGTAATTTAGAAAGTAGTATTTGACTTTGAAAATAATTTTAAATTTGAAAGTTTTAAGATATGAGATTAAACCGATCTCACATCCCAAATAGTTTATATAAACGAGCACCGCACCACAAACCGTGTATCTATCCCTAAAGATAGTACACACTCGCTCGAGGGTGGGGCTCGATCAAATAAACTAGAAGTTTTGTGACATCCGTTTGGTCCGCGAACCAATTTTATAAGCCGAAAAATTCCCCGCTTAATATGAAAGTATTAAACAGGGTTTATATTACTCGGGTTCTTTAAAATTCCCTATAAGGGCAAGCCCCTATAGTTAATTACATCTTAAGTGACGGGAATCACCTAAGAAAACTCTCGATAATAACCAATAATTCTGCTCTCAAGAATTTCAAACTTTAAGGTTTTCAAAGATTGAATTTTGGAATTTCAATAGGGAATGGATCAAATTTGGAACATTTTGTTTTGTGAATCCAAAGGAAGAAAGGTAGGAGAAATCACTGATTCGAAGTGAACTTCGGTAATTTCCCGACTATCCTATTGTTTGACTTGAATTTAGGAAAGTCCTAATATTTATTTAGTATTTCAATCTTGCCAATTTTAATTAATTAGGGCTTATATTTGTATGATAAAATCAAACAAATAGCCTAGAAGATGTGAGGGTTTATGTCGTATAGGACGACTACCTCGGAATCCTACGACCGGTTAGGGCTTAATTTGTAATGCAAATGCTTAACGAAGAGTTGAGGATTTATGTTGCACTAGGCAAGCTACCTCGAAATCCTATGGCTTTGTTGTTTTAATTCTAAGAAGATTTTGCTGAAGTAGGTTTAAGTTTTGCCGACGACGATGGCCGTGCTCGCCCACCATGCTCCAAGCTCCTCGGTTGTTGCAGAGGTTTAGTTTTAGAAATCATAAATCGGGGGATGAGAAAAGTGTTTTGGTTTAGAGAAGCCTTAATTTCCAAGTGTTTTTTTATTTCGATTAAAACAAATCTTAAAGTTGATTATAACGACACCGGTTAAGATCCCACGGTTCCATCCTTCCGCATCATTATTTTTATCGGATTCACTTAGTCCGGATGAATTTGCTAAACTCAACCGAATGAGTTCCACACTTTCATTTAGACCGTGGGAAATCCCGTTAGCAACACGTAGGTTAAATCATCCGAGGTATTCCCGATCATCCAACGAGGCGTTTTAATTTAGTTGCAATTGTAGTTTTGTGTTCTGTTTGTGATTAAATTTTGAGTTGTTTTATATTTTGAAATGTTGTGGCGGTGAATTTTATCTTGCAATGACTTTTAACTTAGTTTTGGTTTCAGCTTTAGTGGACTATCCTAAAGGTGTGGGTTTTCATGCAACAGATTGTTTTATCATGCAAGAAAAGTAAAATGCATTTGCAATAAAGTAAATTGCAAGAAAGTAAATTGCAAGAAAGTAAATCGCAATAAAATAAAAGCGTACCCGAGGGTCTTCCCGTCATCCCAAGCCGCACTTAAAACACAATTAGAATATTTAAGCAAGTTCCTAGGTAAAGCTGTGGAAAGGTTATGGTTTTCTACCAAATTCCTAATCCTATAGCTAGTCAACTCCTATGACGTCTAGGTTCTTTGTGTTTTTGCTTTGAGGACGATTTTCTTCATCAAAGGACAATTAAGTCCAATTGTTCTTATAAATATCCTATCATATCGAGGAAGTGCTTAAGAAGAATCTTAAACATCTTTTCAATATTTCCAGGATTGTTTTAAGTCCAAATGAATTTAATTATATAAATGAATCGATCGTCCGAGGTTTTCAAGTCTTGTTAACTTGCTCGATGAACTAGGACATTTGAATATCCTATGAGCGAGGTAACACTTCATTTGATGTTCCATTTAGGAGTTATAATAATCAAAGCTTTCAAGGGTAAATTAAGTATTCAAATGATTTGATTTAAGTTAAAGGGTTTAAATTTGGAATAGTGTTCAAGTTGCTTTACATTTATTTTGAATTCTTTATGTCTTAGAGTGATGTTATATTTAATTCAACTTAATTTAATTGAGTTTTAATTTAGTTTAATATAGTTCAATTTAATTTGATTTGGTGTTTAATTAATTTGATTTGATTTAATTTTAATTTAATTTGATTTAATTTAATTTAATTTAATTTAATTATTTAATTTAATTTAATTTATTTAATTTAATTTAATTTAATTTAATTTGATTTAATTTTTTTTTAATTTAATTTAATTTAATTTAATTATTTAATTTAATTTAATTTAATTTAGTTTAATTTAATTTAATTTGTTTTAATTTAATTTAATTTAATTTTAATTTAATTTAATTTTAATTTAATTTAATTTAATTTAATTTAATTTAATTTAATTTAATTTTAATTTATCTTTAATTTACTTTATTTTTAATTTTAATTGAAATTTCAAAAGAGTTTAATAATTTAATTAAGTCTTTTAATATTTTAAATTTGAGTTATCATTTTAATTAAAAAATTGAGTATTAATGATATAATTAGTTTAGGGATTTTTAAATTAAAGAATAAATCTCTTCCTAATAAATATCCCTTATTTTAATAATTCCAATTTATTATTCCTCCAAATTTAATCTATTATTTAATTAAAGTTTAATCATTTTAAAATTATTTAATGGGTTTCTACCCTTTAATTATTTAAATTTCAATCATCCAAATCAGATTAAGATCAAATATTTTACTTGTTGATTTTTTATTAAACCTAAAGTTTTAATTAAGGATTAAAGATTTTAATTATCATTTTACCCTTTAAGCTTAATAATTTCATAACTCACTAAATTGAACCCAAATGAACTTGAAATTTTTATGTGACTTCACTCATATGTCAATAAAGACATGAGAGGAGAAAATGTGATTTTTCTGTATTTAATTTATTTATATAATTATTTTTGGTGGAAAATAGAGATTTTCAAGGAAAATTTAATAACATGACCAAGGGAAAGTTTCTGTCCTTAAGAAAATTAGGGGACATTCCTAATGACCAGAGAAGCACTTGGACCAATTTTGGTGATTTTTTGAATTATATTATTTTTATTATAATTATTTTGAGTTTTGGAGTGTTAATTAATTTAAAAATAAAATAAATGTTGAAAAAATGGGTTTTATATTTTTCAAAAATCTCTTTGATATCAAGGAAACCAGAGAAGCAAATTTTGCAATTTTCTGATTTTTCTATGATTTATTATAATTATTTTAGTGAAAATGCTAGAAAATACATTTTTTTAATTTTAAAATTACCCTAGGGCTTTAAAATTCAATATCTCACTAAATAGACCTAAGAAAAATGTGGGATTTGTTCCTAAGTGATTAAAATTCAAAATGTGACATTTTGGTGAATTTTATTATTTTTGTGATTTTTATTATTTTTTAATTATTAAAAATATTAAAATATTATTAAAAATCAACTTTTTTAGAAAATTGAAATTTTAATTTTCTTAGATTCCCCTGATATCAGAGAGGCTCCAAAACTAATTTGGTGAATTTTTGATAAGTATTTTAAAAGTTATGAATTTTTAAAGTTTAAAATGGCTAAGTGACTTAATCAACCCAATTAGTGGGGCTAACCAAGTCCAATTGACCTCAAATTTTTATGGTAGATTCCTCTGATCCTAAAATTCAGTGGAGAATTGATTTCAAGTCAATTTGATACCTGGTTAACTCTAATTAATTAAAGACCTATTTTGGGTGTTTAAGCCAATTAGGGTTGTTTTGAATGAACTAAGCCAAAATCTATTTTTCTTAGTGGTTCTCTGGTCATAAGGAACATCACCAAATTTTCCTAGAATTTATTTCACAACATGCTATTTACTCGGAATTAAAATACTCAAAACAGTGACTCGAACTTGAAAAATCAAGAACTCCTCATAGGGATGGCCTCGACTTTGGAAAATTCAGGGAATGTTCCCAAATTCAGAGGCTTCAAAAGCCCTATGGTCTCATGCCATGGTGAAATGTATGCATGCATGGAGAATTAAAACAATGCAGAGAGTAAATAAATCATAAAAAATAAAATGTTTGATGAAATTAAGTGATTTCTTTTCCACATTATTCTCCTCTCTTCACTGAGCAAGAGGGTATTTTTATTTTATTTTTCTGATTTTTCTACACAGAGATATGAATTTTTGAAGTTTAGGGAATTAAATAAATAAAAAAAAATCCCTAATTTTCTACTTATCCGAGTCAGCGCCAACGCATCCTCGGCAGCTCCGAAAGGCCACGCGGTGCGCTCCCATTCGACGCCGCCACTTGAGTCAGCAGCCCGGGCCCCGCGGTTCTCGTACCGTCTCCTGGTCCGACGCCATCTGAGCCGTCCGTCCGCACGTGTATTGAATGGACGGCATCCGTTCATCGTCCCCAAGCGTTCTCACCCGAGAGCCATCCACACTAAATCCCTAAGATCTCACTCGATTCTCAATGGATTTTTATGTTCTTATACTCTACTGGATTCGCCTTGAAGAGACGAACACATCTATATACGCTAACATGCATCGAAACTAAATCATTTAAAATGGAGAATCTCCGAAGCTCGGGATGAAGAGTTAGCTCATACCTTGGCTCGGAGAAGTGTGGCTTCAATCCGAGAGTTGTTGCACCTTCGATCGGGTCCTAGCAAGCTCCGCATGAAGTCTCCCGGTCCGGTGAATCGTCCGGATATGATTTCGACCAAGCCCGATCACAAAGCTTGGAGGCCGGAGCAACCGGGTGGTCCGGAGATGGGGCTTTTGATGGTGGACACCTTCTCTTGGTCCGGTGAAGGTGTAGAGCCAATCAATTTGGGAATTGGCTCACCGTGGAGAAGTGTCCCGATTTTGGGTGGAATTTCAACTCCGAAATCGAGCTTTCGGAGGAGAAATGGCAGGGAATTCCACCGGGATCAAGTGCTCTAAGGGTGGAAGAGGGTCCGGAACAATTTTGGCGAGTTTTGACAAGGTTTATGCTTCTTTTTTTCTCATGGCCGAGAGGGGTGGAGTTTAAATCGAGCTGGTCGGGGGCCTCCCGTGGGGAGTTAGGGCTTGGGATCGACCGCTTCGGTGAGGAGAAGAACAACCATGGTGACCACTGAGCATGGGGCAGCTCAGGCAAGTGAGAATTTCAATGTTGGCTCACATGTGAGCTCTCGGCCATGGTGTTTTCCGGCGGCCCAGTGGCCGGCCGGCTGTGCAATGGTCACCATCTTGGTCGAGTGGGTCGTGGCCGAGGTTTGTGCAATCAATCGGCCATGGACATGTGTAAAGGCTTTGATCCAAAGTAGAATGGGGCATGGCTAGTTTTGGACCTAAATGGGTCAACCCACCCATTTGGGCTAGGTGCACCACCCAAGGTGGCTTTGGATGCTGTGGGGGATCAAAGGGATCACTGGTTTGGCATGGAGAAGTCTCCATCCAAATATATTTGGATTAAATTTAAGTTTAGGTGAAACATGATTAAGGCTAATGAGCTTTAGGGATTAAGGAAAGCCCCCCTCTTCTTACCCAATATGGCATGGTGGAGTGTCCAAAGCTCTCATGGCTCACATGTGGCTCATACATGGCTTCATGGCTCACCTTTCGCTTGGCAAAAAGTTTGGTCAATTTCATAAAAAAGGATTTTAAGGATTTTGGATAATTTGGTGGAAATTTGGATGAAGCCTCATTTAGAAATATTTGATCATTGGTTTAGGACTTAGGGATGATTTTAATTGGAAGTATGATGAGGGGAAATGTCATATGGGCTTTGGAAGAATTTTTGGGGTTTTGGATTTGGTGGAAGCTGGGCTTTTAAAATGGTTTAAGGAATGGGCCCTTAAGTTTAAAAATGAATTTATGGATGGGAATTTTGTAAAGAGGTTGGGCCAAATAATTGTTGGGTTTAGCTCATGGATGTGTCATGAGTGATTTGAAACAAATTGGGGATGATTTGGATTTGAATTGGGTTGAATTTGGGTTAGGTTTGGGCTTAGGTCAAAAATGGGCCTTTTAACCTTGGGTTGAGTTTGAGTGGGGTTTGGGTCTAAATTTTGGGCAAATCATGTTAGGGTTTTGTTTGTGGGAATGTTAAGGAAGATTTAGAAAAGATTTGAGGTTAATTGGAGTTGAATTGGGTGAGTTTGGGTCATGGGTCCAAATTGGGCTTTAAGGCCAAAAGTGAGATTGGATCCAAATGTCAATCAAATTGGACTTGGATTTGGTCTAGATTGGTATTGGGAATGTTGAATTGAAGTTTAGAATTGAATTGGACCAGAATTTGGGTCAATTGGATAGGTTTGGTTTAACATGTTCACTTTGGGTTAAAATGGGTCAATTTGGGGGTTTTGACAAAAGTAGGGTAAATTGACAAAATTGGCCCATGGTGTAGTTGGACAAAATGAAATTGGGAATATTTAGGATTTTCTGGAATTTTCTGGGAATTTTCTGAATTTTTGGATTTTTAGGCCAAGAAGGGTATTTTGGGTATTTGGAGGGTATTGGGGGGTATTTTTGGAATCTTTGGTATTTTTGGGTATGGATGATCAATTTGAGTGATGTGGAGATGTTTGAGAGTGATTTTGGAAAATTTTGGGTAATTTGGAAATTTTGCAAAAAAATTTGGGTAATTTCAAGGGTTTTTGGGTAGGTTTAGTAGGTGTAGGGTCCCGGGGGTCAAAAATTGAAAATTTGGGAAATTGAAGATTGGGTGAATCTAGGTGGAAAGAAGTCATTTTGGTTGAGCCATGAAGCCATGAAGCCATGAAGCCATGAAGCCATTTCAAGCCCATATGAGCCATGAAAGGACTCATTTGAGGCATTCACTATGTTGTTCCTAACCCTCTTAGCCAAGAGCTTAGGGGTTAAGGACCATCCATGTGGATCACCTATATGAGTCAGGAGGTCAAGTTGGGTATGGGTGTGGTTTTAGGAAGTGTGTGGAAATGTAGTGTGTAAGTGTAGTGTGTATGTAAGTGTATGTGTAAGTCGGCCCTTCACTGCGACTAAGCCACCCGTGGCGGTCCTAAGGCCAAAGAATCCTATAGGAACTCATCCTTTAAATTTCCACATTTGATTTCAACCCTCCAGGTGATTAGGGGTCTATAGTCAAGTTTGTGGAGTTTGCAGGGAGTTTAGAAGTGGTTTGAATTTCTAAAAGGCGGGTCCCAATTCTAGTCCTCTAAGATAGTCAAAGGAAAAGCCTAAGGCTAGATCCTAAGCACTAAAAAGAAGAAGGGAAGACCTCATCAAAAATGAGCTCAACAACGTTCTCTAGTTAGACTTAGCTTCTTCAAAATCTTCTGTAACAAACTAGTCTGTGAACCAAAAAACTCATCGCTTGAAGAAGATGCATGTGAAGTAGAAGCACGAGAAGTAGAAGCAGTAGAACTAAGAGCTCTAACAGATCCTCCCTTCCAGCCTAACTCTGAATACACAGTGTAAGTGTTCAAATTTACACTGGTGATAGGTCTAAGTTGCTGAAGGAATTCACCCTAAGTTTCAAACTCAACACCAGACCACTGGTGCGACTTTATAAATTTACAAAAATTAATGAACTCAGATTTAGATTTATATAATGATTTAGTTTAATAATGAGTTACACAATTAATGTAATTATACGTATCGCTCAAGTAATACAGGGCTCTAGTGGAGTCCTAGTTATCGATCCCACATGGAGGCTTTAATTTTATGTCTTAGCACAAAAATCACTTATCGAATCACAACACAATTGCAACTCGTTGAATTCTTAATGTAAAGACAAACATATTCAATTACTATTTCTTCCAAAGTACGTTCTAGACTCTAACAAGTTAAACTAACACAAGACTAAATTTATAACAAAGTTCAGTTGTAAGAAAGAGTCTTCCTCCTTTCCAATCATAATGTGATCATTATTGTGACATAGATCAGTGATGCAAATGTATCGTGCCAAATAGGAGCATTCCTATTCTTTACCCATATTTCACCGTATAAAGAATATTGGTTAATCCTAAGTTTAGTCCCCAAATCTGTGGTTAGGCTGGGAGGATACTGACTCTCAATCCAGAACTCCCACTTTCCTTCATCTGAAGGCTAACTCTCACTTCAGTTTCTAAAAATTAGGACCAAATTAAGGATTTCATCCTCTCACTCTGAAATCTCTAATTCTATGCCCATCAAAGTATATTTTCCTATTTATTTGCACTCAATCCCCATGAACTACGTCTCTCATTCATGGACATTGAACGTGAACTTCACTTTTGTTGTGGAACTCATAATCCTTTCAGAACATATGTTTCCTAAAAAGTTTTAATAATTAAATTGGCCAGATCAAAAAGTAAATGAAGTTCTAAGTGAAAAGTTCATTATAAATTATCCATAAAAAAACGACACATCATTTCCATTACACAAAATCAACACATCACAAGAAAATGAGAAAGACAAAGAAATCTACTCAATACTCATGAGGAAAAGATGACAAAACATGGATTTTATATATAAAAACAATGTCATACAAACAGAGTAAAATAAAGACAACTTATCTCAAACACTTCCCCAGGCGAATCTCAAGGAATTCCTTTGACTCCTCTAATTTTTTCACAACAACAGACAATTCTCTCTTTAGATTAGTAAGGAAGAAGAAATCTCTCACTTTCCTTCTTCTCTCACACTCCTTAGAAGAGAAAACACAAAACCTTGCTTCCTACACAAAATGGAAAGAAACTCTCTCTAAACTCTAAACTCTTCTCACCCTTTCTTCCCCCCCCCTTTCAAACTTAGTTCCAAAAGTGTTTAAATATAGCCAAAACTAAATTCCCAAGAGTTTCTTCAAGAAACCCTTCAAAATCCGGCCAAATACATTGATCTTACTCAAAATCGGGATA